>VBRH01000738.1:4039-17679 GCA_014578085.1 Cardamine resedifolia | reverse complement strand
ATAAAGGAGAGTGCACTTGTTAATACTACACGGATCATGATATAACCCGTATACCGGATCTAGTTTTGTGTCATATAATTTTCTAAAATTAAAAATTCTGTAATTAAAAAAGAAAAAAAATGGGTACTTTTCGTTAGGTAAATACGATCTCTACTTAAATGAATGAAAATTTTAGTAATATCCGATCTGAGGTTTAAATATTGATTAATAAATATATATGTATATGTAAAGATTTCGTTGGTAATCTGTCTGCCCTTAGTCAGCTAAATCTGATTTTCTTTCTCTGTTACGAGGGAAAAAAAAGGTGTTACGATAATTGTGTGTAACTAGTATGTATATCCACGTGCATTGATCATCTCTAGGCTCTATATGCATCCTGCAGTGTATATATTTAATTTTACACATGTATACATTATACTTATAACACATGTTATCAAAGCAACGAAACGATAGGTCGTCTCAGGTTTGTATTTTGGGTACTTAACAGTTTCGATAACATTACAATAACAATTTTAATGTAACGTTATGCACGCGTCATGTGTGAGGTATGTTCATGATCTTGTGCTAATTAATAATGTTTGTGGTTTCGTAGGACAATAGCGTCGGGCACAATACCAGACCCGGGTTCGTTGGTTGGGAATGCCACGACGGTTCTGGACATACCGGTTAAGGTGGCTTATAGCATAGCGGTTAGTCTTATGAAGGACATTGGTTCGGACTGGGACATTGACTATCAACTTGACATTGGACTAACCTTCGACATTCCTGTTGTTGGTGACATCACAATTCCTGTCTCTACTCAGGGTGAGGTCAAGCTCCCTTCCCTTCGCGACTTCTTTTAATTTCAACTATATTTTTCTTAATTATAATCTAATTTTCAATAAGTACGATCCGTAATCATAGACGATCGGAGGTTTCAATTCTGTATTTTTTTGTTTGGTTGATTTTGTTACTGGATTGTTAAGGATGTTTATTGGTTACATATGTATGTTTCCCCGGTGTGACCTATAATTTCAATTAGCAAATCTGTTTCTTGTTTATATTATATGTCCTGAGTTTTGAACCATGTTAGTCAAACTTTAGACATTTGTTAGGTACAAATGCAAAAAAAAAATCCGACTAAAGAGGTAATGAATTAATCGAATATCAAGACTAATTAACTTGCTCTGGCATTCAAATCGTGAAAATTATGGACCTAAAGCCTATAATTTTACTAGATATCTCATAAGAAAATGAATGCCGGACTATTTCAGAATTCCAGGGGATTAATGTGAATTATGGGTAGGAAAAAAGAATTATATAAGTAGTAAAATAGATTACTATTGTTAGAAAAGTTTTAGACTTACGGAAACATTAAAGAAAGAATATGATATTCATAACTAAGAGAATGAAGAACAAATATTTGAGAAAGAATTAGAGAATGAACTTGTATTATATTCCTTGCAACCATAAGGCTCTTTATATAGAGTTTACAAGAAAACAATANNAATTTTCCATGGTGTAAGAAAGTTCAAGAAATACACAAATCTAGCCTTTCACAACTCAAGAATCAATGATTTTGAGGACTTAGTCTCAGAGTGAAAAGACTTAGAAATATGTATTGCAAGAACAAAAAAACACGATTTGAAAAATATTTGAGAATGATTTTGCGGAAGCTTAAGAGAGAGCAATAATAAAGATTCTGAGATTTTGAGAATAAGAGAATCAAGAACAAGATTCAATTAAGAACCCGCTCTGATACCATGTTAGAAAAGTTTTAGACTTGCGGAAACATTAAAGGGAGAATATGATATTCATAACTAAGAGAATGAAGAACAAATATTTGAGAAAGAATTAGAGAATGAACTTGTATTATATTCCTTGCAACCATAAAGCTCTTTATATTGAGCTTACAAGAAAACAATAAGTGATGGATTAAAGTGAGCATGAGACACAAGGGGATGGGCTAGATGCTCCTTGTTGTTGGTAACATGGGTGCAATATGGGCATTAGTGCAACATAGGTATGAGTGCAGCATGGGTACATTATGAGTTAGAATGCAGCATAGGTACATTATGAGTTAGAGTGTAGCATGAATGCATCATGGATTAAACTAATAACTATAACAAAAGTTTTTGTTTGGAGAGCAACAGAATGTAGGTTGTCTTCAGCTAACCATAATTGAAAAGGATTAGTACACTTAAACTAACTAAAAGGACGTGCTTCTAGTGTTTCAAATTCCACGCCTATATTATAGAATTTGTTGCCAGCCGATTATACGATTGTGGAAGATCAATAAAACTAAATCATCATTCTCAACACATAATGTTTTAGGCATTCACGTCCAAATACGTACTAAACCTAAACAATATATGTACATATAATTCAATCCCTATTGACGAAAATTAACCACATCTCTAACATTAATACTAAATAGATATATGAGGTGGTGCATACTAAACTAAAAAGTGTACCAGAAATATTTGCATCTAAATAGTCAAACTTGTGTAGTGAGCTGGCGAATTCTCATTGGCGCAATAGGCATCCCCACCGATACTTTTCTCCACCCCTGACCGTTAAAATCAGACCCAATTTAATAGCTTTCCCAGCTTCCACTGCAATTATTGAATTTTGTTAGTAGTTAGGACAATTACATTAATCTCTCTTTTTTACCCTTTTTATTTTCCGTTTCTCTTAAAGAATTGATGACACATGAAACACGAACACATTTTTTTTACAACGGATACATTTTAAAGTCAACATTCTCCATCACTAAGTTTCGTTTATACTCCGTATAAATCACATAATCATAAGCTATTAATTACTCAGCCAAAAAAACAAAACAAAAAAACACAATGACCGATTCAGAACATGTTCGTCCGTTAGCTCCGGCGACCATACTTCCGGTGAGCGACGAATCCGCCTCCAACACGAAGAACAATCTCCGTCGTCGCAGAAACCGAATCAAATGCTTAATCTGCATCACAGCAACGTCTCTGATTCTAGTATCGATTGTGTTGACTTTAATCTTCACGGTGTTTACAGTCAAAGACCCGATCATAAAAATGAACGGTGTGACGATAAACGGTCTGGATTCAACCATCGGGACTCAGATCCAATTTTTGGGAACTAACATCTCGATGGTCGTTGACGTATCAGTCAAGAATCCAAATACGGCGTCGTTTAAGTACTCGAACACCACAACTGATATATATTACAAAGGAACGGTGGTGGGTAAAGCGCGTGGGCCACCGGGGAAAGCGAGAGCGCATCGTACGGCGAGGACGAACATGACGGTTGATATAATGACGGATCGGTTACTATCGGATCCGGGGTTGGATCAAGAATTAATCGGGTCGGGTCTTGTGAACGTGTGGAGTTACACTAAGGTTAGTGGTAAGGTGAAGATACTGGGAATTGTGAAGAAGCACGTTACGGTTAAGATGAATTGCACGATGGCTGTGAACGTCACGCGCCAGGCGATTCAAGATGTCAAGTGCAAGAAGAAAATCGATCTTTGAGGTATACGTTAGTTAGAATAATATTGTATAACGTTTTTATCGTTTTGTTATCCAAAGTTTTTGGTCATTTGATGAGATCAGCACGACGATAGATATGTCTATAGTATGCTTTTACTTTTCCTGTAGTTCCTCTTTTTTTTCTTCACACTAGCTAGAATTATGAATGGAGTTTACGTCATGTTTTAAACATTTTTCCTAGTTCATCTATATTAAGAGATATATATCTCTTTGTTTGCTAGAATTATGAATGGAGTTTACGTCATGTTTTAAACATATATCTTCGTTATTTTAGTCTGATCTTCATGATTGCTTACTGCATGTTCATTAATGTTAGAGTTTATTTGCCAATCGACTATTAGCAGTTTTCAAACCTCATCGCCTCTTTAGTACCAAACCCCAGAGGATAGAGCGCTTAGTAAATAGCAGTGAGAAGTCTTGTCTTCTTGAATCACACTAATCGAATTAAAACAAATTCCACGAAACATGGCAACGAACGTGTATAAAATATTTTCTAATAGGACCCATCGAATATGAAGTTGACAAATTTTGTTAAACGGTCAATGTTACAAGGCTCGAACACATTATAAAATAAAAATAAAAATACAATGAAAGCATAAAAATAAATATGATATTCCTTGGGGTTGGGCCACTTAATTGATAAAACCTAACTTATTAGTAAATGCAAATTTCGGTTTCCAAACAATTGTATTAAATGCATCAGCAATTCCCACCCACCTCCTCTCTTCTCCACACTAATTAATTAAAATAATATATTCAAAAATTAAAAAAAATTAAAATCTCTATCAGTCTCCTTCTCTCTCTTCTCCCACATGGACCCATTTTTCTTATTCTTTACCATCAAATGTCAATAGTCGCCTCCTCCGCCGCCGTCTTCCTCGTCCACCCTCCTCTTCCACCGTCGCCACCACACGGCACCGACCACAATTACCTCACAACTCTAGGCTTTGGCTACTCCATAGCCATAGCTCTCGGATTCCTCGTCCTCCTCTCCACCGTCCTTTTATCCTCCTACATCTGTTGCCGTGACTCTCGCCGCCGTACAACCGCCGTGGAATCCACAGGAGAACGTGGCGGAAGCGTGATCCTCCCCCGCATAATCTTCGTCGCCGAAGATGACAATGAAGATCTCGAAGCAGGTGACATCATTGTGGGACTCGATCAAGCCGTCATCAACTCTTACCCTAAGTTCCATTTTTCCAAGGAGTCCTCCGCCGCGTCCTCCGATGGATTTGGCAGTGGAGGAGATAGGACGTGTTCGATCTGTTTATGTGAGTATAAAGAAGCGGAGATGCTGAGGATGATGCCGGAGTGTAAACACTACTTCCACTTATGTTGTCTTGACGCGTGGCTGAAACTCAACGGATCTTGTCCTGTTTGCCGGAACTCGCCGCTTCCGACTCCGACATCTACGCCTCTGTCGACACCTTTGTCGGAAGTTGTGCCGCTCTCGCAGTACGCGGCTGATCGGAGGAGAGCGAGAAGATGAGATAATTTACATAGATCCATTCGCCTAATTAGGGTAATAGTATTATTATTTTTGCTCCGTTTCATCACAACTTTACTGATTTGTAATTAAAAAATCCGTCAAAAGTAGAGTTTGCCATTAGTATCATCGAAATGAAATCCATTTGAATGATTTTTACCTCACAAAATTTATTCTTTAAGTTGACGTTTTTGAACTCTATTTTTTTTTCCCCTTATCAATTTGAGCGGTTCAAAATAAAATACGCGGTCGTGTTTTGTAACATAAATAAAAGGGTTTTGAGTTTGAATAGTGTAACTTAAAAAGTTGTTTGTTTTCTTTAGGTCAAGGGTCGGAAATCTAACTTTAGTTTTATATTTAGATTTTTGAATGTCGGAAATAGATGTTTCTAAAGTTGGAAACAAAAAGAGAGTATATGGTTTCTTCTTTTCTCGTTTGTAGTTGATGAAGTTACCGTCGCAAACTCGTATAGGTCCAAATGTTGGTTGAAAAGCGTAGTCTTATGTTAATTTTTCTGAACGATACCCACATTTTTTTTTTTGGCAAACCGATATCAACATTTCTTAAGGTAAAATTTCCTAAACTAATATTTGCAATACAGTTCATTTCGAAGATGTAACTTAAATTTATCGATAGTATTTGCGATTTTTTTTTTTGGGACTGTTGTTTCAAACACACCGATCGCAACATTCCTACAATTTTAGAAGTTTTTTTTTTAAAGCGCGCGTTAGTTATAATTGATAAAGAGGTTGGGTAGTGTGAACATATGGCATTTACATATTTGAAATAGTTGTTTCTTTGTAATGAAATGTGAATGTGGTATTTGACTTTAACTAGTCCACGAATTCGCTTTTATTCCCCGGCACTATCTTGTGGTGATAGTTGTTGTAATTAAGTAATTAACCTTGCTCTTTTTTTTTTTAATTGACGGCGGTAGTAATTAACCTTGCTTTGATTTTGTTTTTTCGTTTATTCTCTTTCTAACTGCTTCTAAGATGAATGTCATCTAGGGAATGTAGTAGACTTTTTAGGATTGATACATGAAGTCTCAAGGACCCGGACCCACACCTTCAAGGATTCCCCTCGCATAAGAATCGGGTCTAAACGTTTGATCCGCGACCGCCCCGCAGCGGGTTAATGGGGCGGGACCCGCGAATTTAGATCCAAAATGACAGAGATAAGGCAGATCCGCTCCGCATAGCCCGTCCCGCATAGTCCGGTACCAAAATTTGAGCGACCCGCACCCATTCCGCATAAAAAACGTTTGACCCGCGACCACCTCGCAATGGATTAATGGGGCAGGACCCGCAGATTTAGACCCAAAATGACAGGCCTAGAGTTAAATCGTGATTCTGATACCCGCAAATAAACGGCGTCGTATAAACCTAGATTTTCTTTTGAAATTTTGACGCGCCGGCCTTAAATGCTACAGCCTTCAGCATAAAGAGTAGTACTTAGAGCCGTCGATTCCGCGATTTGGCATCAGACACGTGTCGAAAATCAACCCGTGGTGTCAGTTACTTAATGAAAAGGTATGACGACGCTTAACGCACCATCAGCGTTTACATCTTTGGGTTGCCTACACGTTCGAGGCTCTACTTCTCCGTTAACGTCTGTTTTTTTCATTAAAATACTAACGCCGTTAACGAACCTATTTCAAAATTAACTCCGACTTAGGTTTGCACGTTCGGATACCTGTTTGGGTTCGGATTGGGTTTTTTTGGTTTTTAAGTTTGAAGGTCTAAGACCCATTCGAATATTTATAAATTTTGGTCCGGATTTGGTTTGGTTTCATCCTGGTTCAAATACCCGAAATATTGGGGAAAATTTTGTTTAATTTGAATAAAATTTGGTTTAATTTTCACAAATATAACTAAAACTTTTCAAATATTTTAGTTATTTTGGGAGTTTTAGATATTTTAATTTTAAAATAATTGATATTTTAGGGTTTATAATTGTAATTTTGGATAATTAGGTTATATAATATATATATAATTAATATATTTAGGTATATAATTATATTTCGTATATATCAGGTCTCCATTCGGTTTTCAGTTTAGATTCGGTTTTTCGGATATAGAAATTTAGAACCCATTTAGGTTCGGATTCGGTACTACTTTTTTCAGATCAGATTCGGTTCGATTCTTCGATTCCGGGTTTTTTTGCCCAGGCCTACTCCGAACCACTACCCTTGGCTTCCGAAGCTCAGGCTCGTGGATATAAAGCCTCGTGTAAACCTATTATTTGCCTTTGCTTTTTCCTCCTCTCCTTCACGTTGGGATATTTTAGAGTTTCTCTGTTGAATTCGGAATCGGAGAAATTCAATTGAAAATAATCAATGGCGGAAGAAATTGAGAAATCTGTGGCGGCTGAGGAATCTCTGATGGAGAAGATCGCCGAGAAGATTCACCACCACGATTCGTCGTCATCGTCTGAATCCGAGTACGAGAAACCGGACTCGCCTTCGGCGGTTAAGGCGAAGATCTATCGTCTGTTTGGTAGAGAGAAGCCTGTTCACAAAGTTCTCGGTGGTGGAAAACGTACGGATTTTACCTGATTTCAATCTCTCTTTTTCTTGTTATAGTACAATTTCTCTGGCTTGATCGTGTTTTCCCCCATTTATTGATGTTTGATCTGCAATATGAGGATCTCGTATAACATTGGCTTTCTGATTATATGATTTATAAATATAGCTTCAGAAGTAAATTACGTTTTATTATTCGTTGTTAAACCTGTTTATATGCTGTGTTACTTACACCAGCATTTTCTTCAATCGATCCTGTAAGATTTGTTCCAAGTGATTTAGGCATCAAAAAGAAGACTTCAATTTTAAGGATAATGTTTTTTTTTAATAGAGAGTATGATAAGTTTGGATGATTTGATTAAGATATTTATGTCTGACTCTACTTACGCTACATTTTGAAGAAATTTTGCTACACCATATTGATATGAAAGCAGTAAATTTGGCTTTATTGCTTGATTATCTTATTGACTTATATATCTTTTCTCAATGACTATGTGCAGCTGCTGATGTGTTCTTGTGGAGGGATAAAAAATTGTCAGCGGCTGTTCTTAGTGTCGCGACTGCTGTTTGGGTTCTGTTCGAGCTGGTTGAGTATCATTTGTTGAGTCTTTTGTGTCACATCTCGATACTCGCTCTTGGAGGCCTGTTTTTGTGGTCCAATGCTCACACATTTATCAACAAGTAAGATTTTAGACCCTTGATCATGTTAAGGCCTAGATGTTTGTTCTTTGTCTGGTTTAATTAAATGGTCTTGAAACTTGTTTCTATTTCGCAGGACTTCACCTAAAATTCCAGAAATCCATGTTCCCGAGGAGGCTTTCCTCTTGGTCGCTTCTTCTCTGAGAAACGAACTAAACCAAGCTTTCGTGATCCTAAGAAGCATTGCTTTGGGAAGGGACCTGAAAAAATTCCTGATGGTATGGTCAATTTTTGTTGCTGACATTTGCAGTTTAGTTAAAAAATTTACAGATGGTTAAGTTCATAAGTGAAATTAGTTTCATATCTTAAGTATCTTTGATGCATGCCAT
Organism: Cardamine resedifolia; assembly: GCA_014578085.1. Lineage (NCBI taxonomy): Eukaryota > Viridiplantae > Streptophyta > Magnoliopsida > Brassicales > Brassicaceae > Cardamine > Cardamine resedifolia. The sequence goes on along the minus strand of VBRH01000738.1, from coordinate 9,123 downwards.
AGCCCATTAAGATCGATGCAAGTAACTCAATTGTTCCTGAATCTGATGATGGAATTTCTTATGTGCAGGTTGTTGTTGGTCTATGGATCATCTCGGTCGTGGGGAACTGGTGCAATTTCCTGACATTGGTGTACATCTGCTTCGTGATATTGCACACAGTGCCAATGCTGTATGAGAAACACGAAGACAAGGTTGATCCGTTAGCAGAGAAAGCGATGAAGGAGTTGCAGAAACAGTATGTGGTTTTTGATGAGAAGGTTCTTTCTAAGATTCCCGTTGCTTCTCTCAAGGCAAAGTTGGGTTAAAGAGATATACGTCTATGTTTTTTGTGTTTTTTTTGGGTTTAATTTTTTGATCATGTGTAATAGGTGGTCATTTGCAGAGTTTTGCCGCTAATGGCTCAAATATCCCTTTATCATAATTTGACTACAGTTTTTGTTCTTTCAAAATCTATTTGTTTTGTTTTCCCGGCTATTTGTGGAGAATTCTAATTCTTCATAACTTTTTTTTTTTTTTTTGTCAAACTTCTAATTCTTCATAACTTTTTTGAACTTTTGGGTATAAAATGACTGAATTAAAAAACTGAACCGAATAAAGAAATTAGGAAGGTGGAACGGAAAGTCAGGAAAACAATAGAAAATTTGCATTCTAACAAGCAACCAAAAATATATCATACGATTCAAATCCTACCAATTAGTTGCTTATAGCACTAATTTTTTTAAAAGAAAAATGAATTCAGTATATATTACATATATATATATACTGCAATTTGATAAGCAATTTTTTTTAGAGTTTAAAACTTTACGATACATACATTATTTAATAGAAAGTAATATTAAATAAAGTAAGAAAGTAATATTATAATTCCATTTTTTAACTATTATTTCCACTCGAAGTCTTCTCAGTGCAACAATTTTTCGTCAACATACATCACCAAGGAAAAACAGCTTCAGACTTGTTTTCTTTTTTCAAATTTTCCAAACCAATGGCAAAGAAAAAGAATTAATGGAATGAAGGTGAGAGAGAAATAATTACAACAAGAGAAGCAAAAGATTCAGATTATAGGATTCCTATAAAACGTGTATAATATATACCAAACCGGGTCAAGTGAGTAATCTGGAGAGCCTGTGATTACTATCTGATGATGTAAGAGGCACCGTTGAAAACTCCGAATCAGATTGGTCATACATTGGTCTCTGCGTAGTTGCCTTCTCTTGCTCTTTGATTGCTGCAACTTCTGCTTCCCTTCTCTCTCGCTCTTCGGCATCTTTAAGAAGAAAATCGACCCACATATCTGCAAAAGACTGAGAGCCAAACAAAAGAGATAAGAAAATCAATCAAATGATCTTATTCATTTGAGAGCGTTTTTTGTTTATGCCATTGGTACCTGATTATCTGAAGCCATATTAGGATGTGAATCCGGTGAAGCACTACCACCACCGCCTAAGATGCCCCCGACTAACCGACCTGGTAAGCCCAGAACACCTCTAACAACACCTTTACCCGCGGCTCCTTGTTGTGCCAATCCTATTCGCTGTTTGTCTTCCTCTGAGAATCCCAGCATTCGAACCATTAGGTCCAAAACCTACTTAGAGACATTCAGATGAGAGAAAGATTAGCGTAAGGCCGTAGAACAACATAGATTTTTGAATTTTAATTCCACAAATCTTTACCTCTCTGCTGTGATTCCTTTGGAAGTATGTAACCAGCAACTTGATAACGATACGCCTGAAGAAACAATATGACAAGAGGATCAGTTTCTGAACATAAAAAAAAAATGTAAATATAAGTCATTCGCCCACCTATCAACGAGAAAATCAGAGTCCATTGACATTCTATTGAGCCTAGTCATGCTCTGCTCAAGAACACGCCTTACTTTTGCATTGTCTTCTTCAACTTTGCTTACTCTGTTTTTCCATTCTGCTGCAATTTTTTCAGCCTGTAACAGCTTCGATGTGACTTCCTCCGTTTCTTTCTTTGATGATTCTAACCGCTCATCAACATCCTTAAGAAACAGAAAAATGGCATAAACCGAAATCCATATGACATATTAGATAGTTGACAAAGAAAAGGATTAGATTAATACTTTCAAACGAGCTAAGAGCTTTGTCGCCTCTTCTTTAGCCACTGCAAGCTCTCGTTCAAAATGCTCCTACAACATATAAGAACAAGAATACATAAATGAATCAAGGTTACACCTAAAACGGGAAAAACTTCAGATTTCTTAATTAATACCAACCTTTGCTTCAATTTCAGCATAGTACTGGCCAAGAGCAGTTTGAAGATTTAAAAGTTCCACATTTTTGGAATCTATAGTTCTCAAACAATTTGCAAGCTTTTGATTTAAGTCTTCAATTATACCCTTTGACTTCCGGATTTCATGGTCGTTGCTCAACTTGATTTCCTCTTGATTAGCCATTGCCTGCTTAAGAGCTTTTTCTAAACCTAGTATCTGAGACCTTTGATACTCATTGGCCTGGCGGAGTTCTTCAATTAATCTACTATCTTCATCCATTTTCTCAGACTCCTCAGTTTCCTGTAAAAATATACCAAGAAAGCTGTTATAGAATTTTGTTCAATGATACCAAGGTAACATTGTCAAAGACTCAGAAGTATAAATTCTTACAATCTTAAAAGTTACAATTATAGGACATATAGGAAATTAGCTTAGGATAAATGACCTTTTCTAACAGGTGTTGTTTGAGCCGCTTTAGTTCTTGCCGTGCCTTATCCTTTTCTCTTCGTGCTTCCTCCAAATCCTTTCCCAGCCTCTGCACAGATTTCTCCATATCTTCTTTCCCAGGGAAGCTTACGGGATTCTCCTAATTATATATACGTGAGGAAAAACAGAAGGAACAATAAATGCATGGTCATGGAAACCATGTTTATTTTGGTTAAAGGACCAACTTAATCAAAAGTTAGCATTAACGAACCTTGTCCAAACTTGTAGGATGTCTACTAAAAGCCTCTGTGCCCTCTCGGAATAGTTTGCTATTTGTTGACCTCTGGCTTGCTTCTAAAGCAGCCTCTAATTCACTTCGTTTCAACTCCACAACAGAAAAAATGTATATCAGTTTCAGGAGTTCGATACTCAGAGGGAAACTAGAAATGAAAAATTCCTTGTTAAGAAAATAAAAAGTTTGTACAACATAAACCTTAAGCTCATTATTTTCCTTCTCCAGAGCTTTGTTAACCTCTTTTAGATTTTCTATGGAAATTCCAACAGCCTGCTGCTCCCGTCCATTCAACTTCATCTGCAGTTGTTTGATTTCAGCTAATTTTGCATCCAATTCACTACGTACTTTGCTACTCTCCATGAACGTCTGCATACAGTTGGAATAAATAACTCACATTAATCAGATTATAAAACAGTAATGTAAAACATGGTGATGCCTACGAAAACAAACAAAATTTAAGTTCTTAAAAATTTGATACTTACTTTTTCCTTATCTAACCTCAGATACTGGAGTTCCTCCTTGAAAGATTCATTCTGTTTCCGCTCCTCTGATGAGAGCAAGGTGAGTGAGGAATACTAGATAAGAAAAATGTAAAGAAAGGGCCAAGCTACTAGTGATGCTATATACCCTGTAGCGAAATCTGCAGATTTGCTGATTTTTCTCGCTCTTTCTCAAGCTCTCTAGCCTGAGCAGATGCCATTGACCTGGTTCTCTCTTCAAGCCTATCTGCAAACTCCTAAAAGGCATTCAGATTGTCTCTTAGAGTTCTGCGTGCAACCAAAATAACACACCAGAGTAATATATGGCACTTTCATTACAGAGAATAAAGTGACTTACTTAGTATCAGATACATCATAATAATACATGTATCTAACAAACAAAACAATGCAAAGCTTTTTATCTTAAGAAAATGATAAATAAAACAATAGGGATACCTTTTCCTTTTTATTTGACTCGGAATCGTTCTCGGTCCCATTTTGTTTCGAGGCAGTGCCATTGTACAAATGGTTTCGACTTTTCCAATTTGTTGGGGATTTTTGTGACCGGCTGGGTGAATGATCACTGTTTCCCTGCAGAAGACTAAAAGTCAGTCTAAAGTTTGATAGATAGTATAGCAAAGGTCCAAAACCATTTACGCAAACACCAAACAAAGATTGGTAAATGGACAAGTTGTAAGGAAATAGATCAGATATCTACCTTGATAGCATTATTGTTTGATGCCCTGGAAAGTTCCGTTCTAGACTCTTTAAGAGCGGCATTAGTTGAAGTCAAATTTTGTTTCAATGAGCCATTCTCCTTGTTTAATCTGGAAATCTGATCCTGTAACCAAGTGGCAGTGGCTTCTGTGTGAGGAAAAAGCACAAAACCGATGTATAAAAGAATAGAAAACTCTGGATAAAACCATGGACATTCTCTACCTCTTTTTCTTTTAATAGAGCCGCATAATTTACTGACAGAGCTTTGATTTCTACTTCTGATTCTTGAAGCTTGTTAATCTCTGCTTTATATCTCTCTATCTACAAATTTGAGCACAAAATAAATAAATAAACAACCGAACATTTCTCACTAACCTCAGACTTCCACAGTCCTGTGATTAAGCAACATTCCAGTAACCTTCAGATTCCTAATTTATAAATTGACCAAGAACGAAGAAAAGCACCTCGTGATTCACAGGCGATTCGACCACATTAGCCATTGGAGACCTCGAATACCTAAAGCCATTAGAATTCCTCCGATCAGAGTCTAAGAAATCACAGCCGCCATTGGTGGAACCATAAACGGTGAGATCTTCTTCTTCGTCGTCGTCGTCGTGCACATCGAGCGCGATCTTGTTCAAATTCTCCTTCAAATTGGCAATCGAACTCCACATAGCTCGCTCTCTCTCTCTATCTCTATCACAACCGGAGTAGCTCGTTTTAACAACGCAAAAACCGACAGAGTCACAGATTCTTCCTCCGAAAATTTATCTAAGAGACAAGAATCTTCTTCCTCTGTAAGATTGAATCGCGCAGGTAGATCCGATTAAAACAAATGGTGAATTTATTTTCATGATTTTAGAGGTGGCGGGTCAATTAGTCGGACGGGTCGGGTCATCGGTTATTTATATTTATAACCAAGGCCCAATAT
>VBRH01000737.1:20890-40209 GCA_014578085.1 Cardamine resedifolia | reverse complement strand
AATGGAGGTGGTCTCAAGTAATTCGCATAAGCGGTTAATAAGATACTACCCATTCAGTGAAACCCGCTACACCAGCTCCGAAGAGCGGGCAAAAGTTTAGTGTTTTTTTGGCGATTCGTGTAAAGTTTGATGTTTTTTTGGCAAGGTCAAAAGTTTGTTAAAAAAAATCTAACGTCCGTCTAAAAAATCCGTTAAATCATTTAACGGCGTTGTCTTTTTGGCGAGTCAGCACACTTTAGTTAAATAGTTGGCGAGTCAACAAAAGTTTGGTGTTTTTTTGGCCAGGTCAAAAGTTTGATGTTTTTTTGGCGATTCGTGTAAAGTTTGGTATTTTTTTGGCCGAATTCCCACCCAGAAAACTACCTAAAAACACAATTAAAACTTGTAAACTACCTTGTTTACCAATTCCCCCAATAATATATGGGAAATTTCAAGGAACCAAGAATAAAACCATCAAACTTTCCAATGCATCATTTATGTCAATGAACCATTCATATATCATCTTTTATATAAAAGTTACATTCACTCTCTTTGTATCGTATTTATAACATATGTGAATACTTTTATAACACTCATATCTTGGAGGCATCAGCTGTGATCCTCCGGTTGAGGGCAACAGCAGCCTTAGAACCGTTTGGACGGCCGAGATGCTTACTGATGAAATCTCCAGCAGCTATAAGCTTTCCCAAGTCGACATTGGTCTGGACGCCTAAACCGTTCAACATATAAACCACATCTTCTGTGGCTACATTACCTGAAGCTCCTTTTGCGTATGGACAGCCGCCTAATCCAGCAATCGATGAATCTACTATGCTTATTCCCATCTGATTTTTTTCACCAACACATGTTAATTCTATTAATGAAGTTATATATAAATCAAATCTTCTTCTATTAGTGCTTTGGCTTACTTGGAGAGCCACCAATATGTTTGCAAGAGCTTGCCCATATGTGTCGTGGAAGTGAACAGCTAGCTTGTCCGCTGGCACAACTGCCATCACGGCTTCAAGCATCGGAACCACAGAACCTGATTTATAAGAACAGAAGCTATCAATCTATTTTTCTTATTCCATTCACCAAACAGAGAGAATTGATTAATGCTAAACTCTCAACTCTCAACTTTCAACCAAATGTGCAGCCCCCAGACCAACTCACAACAGCTTTAATCAGCTGCATTCAGTTCTAGGCTAGGTAGTAGACTTATAACTAATAGTTTGAGCCGCTGAACGTCTTCAGAGTTTATCACTCCAACATATACAAAAATGCGCAATTGAATAAACTACGCAAGATTTGCAGTACAGAAATTACCAGGAGTGCCGGTTCCAATTGTATCACCCAGAGAAATCTCAAAGCAGCCCATGTCATAGAGTTCTTTCACAACATAAGCCACTTTTGAGGGTGGAACGGCTCCCTCCACTGGACACCCGACAACGCAAGATACATATCTTCAACATTGGGAAACAATCATGGACATTAATTAGAACCAACTGTTTCTGCTGTAAGTTTTATATTAAGGTCGAAAACTGGAAAACAGGTTGATTCTACCACAAACAGCACTCAATGGGTCCATAAACTTTTACACTAAACCAGAGCTGAAGTAACTGGATTTAAGCTAGATGGTAAATGAAGTTCGCTCAGACAAGTAAAACTGTCCATGAGTCCATAATCCATATCTTTACACATTAAAGCAGAACTGAGATAAACATAACAGAAGTAATACCTTTCAAAAGAATTGTGTGTCATACAGGGCCTAGGATATGATTATCACATGTATGGATTAAAATTCTGCCAAACATGTTCCAATGGTCACTCAAAAAAAAATTTCACCATGCATTTTAACTAGACAAGGTGACTAAACATCAAACGGTTTGATAACCGGAAACCATAATCAAATAACAGGGTTAAAGGACTTAAAGATGTTTTTGCCCACCAGCACAGAAGTACGAAAAACTTGATTGGACAAATAGTTACATTATATCCCCACGCCATTCTTGATAGATACCATCTAGAGGGAACAGATAATGTAGACAAGCAAGAAAAATCAGAAGAAACGTACCCACGGACGGGAATCGAATGCTCCTTTGCAGCAGTGGTAACAGCACGATATCTCAAGAGACTCTCTTCAATGGTACAGTTAATATTTGACAATGAGAATGACTCAGAAGCCGATGCAAAGATTGCAACTTCCTTAGCACCTGCAGATACAGCTGCCTCAAAGCCCTAAAAAGAAACAAGCATTCCACGTTGGTGTTCAAACGTAAGAAACCAAGAATTGCTTGGAGAGCCTTAAGAGATAAACGTTACACACTTTTAGATTTGGTGTCAAAACCGGCAATCGAGCCCCATCTAGAGTATTTACTGCATCCATGACATCCTTCGCATCTGCAAGCTACAAGGCGAAATAGAATAAATTTCTGTTTAGTCAAATTAGTTTCACATAAACATCCATTACAACAATTGTTTCTAGAATCTAAGTAGTACTATACTTCCTTTACTTGGAAAATGGCTTTCTCCATTGTTTTGCCTATCAGAAGCAATCTGAATTTCTTGTACCAAGAACTATAGATTGTAACCAAAAGAAATTCCCAGAAACAGTATGCTTGTTGCTCAGTTGAATGTAGACAGAAGCAAGACCATAAAATCAAGTAATGGATTTGTTTTCGAGTTGCACAGCTAGTACTCCGGTATTTTTTTTGTTCCATGATGTGTGATAGGTCACTGTTTTACCAGGTTTTATTTTTTTCAGAACAGTCCTAAATACAAACTTAAAAACTATGCCGTTGCATCTTGAAGAACTATTTAGATGCAGCTAACTCTACAGGGAACTTCCATTTTCATATGAAACATATAAAAGTTTGTCTACAGTTAAAAAAAAAAACATTTCTTCAAAGTGGTTGCTATACATGCTTAATTACAGGATACACAAAACATATGATCATATGAAAGTTCAGGAAATTTATAATTTATAAACACAGCATAACAGATTACCTGGGGAACCCATTTCGGTGATACAAAACTTGTAGCCTCGACAACGGGCAACCCAGAAGAAACTAATCTCTGAATCAGTTCCACCTTTACAGATGTGGGTACTATATTTTTCTCATTCTGCAGGCCATCCCTTGGACCAACTTCCACAATCTTCACAAACTTTGGTATACCTCTAGAGATCTGAATTTAATACAGAAAAGGCAAACTAAGAGAGAAAACGGTTGCTGTATTGGGAAATTTTCAGCAGAAATAAGATGAATCATTGTAGAGACAATTGTTTACGAAAAACTCTTACATAGACAGACAAAGAAGAAGAAGAAAAGGAAAGTGTGGCTATGTTTTAAGTAGAGGCAACAAAAACCATTTTCCACAATCAAGAAAATTACCTTATTGATGAAAAAAGAAAGGAAAATTACCTTGTTACTTGAATGTATTACGTCATTCTCATAGCTAATTGTGCTATACTTATCCCCCTGAAAATTGTTGGATTCCCGCAAAGTCACAGAAACTGTGGAACTCCTTCCTGAAGTTGAAAAATTCCTAAGTAGAAGTTCTCCTTCAGATATTTTCCGAGTATGCCTTCTCCACGGAAACGACTCTTTACCAAAGCTTTTCTCATCATCACTGTAAGTTAACAAAAATTTCAAAAGTATAAGAAACAAAAAGTGGAGATACACAACTGACACAAACAAACCAAATCTCAAAAACGATTAAGATTGAGATAGCCAACTCACTTGCAACTGTTTGAGGTACTGCAATCTCTTCCCTCGATCCAGCGATGTCCCATGCCAAAATCATCCCTAGGGCGACAAGCACCAGATGAAAATCTCTGAATTCTATCAATAGTGCTCATACTTGGCAACTTGTCAAACGCTAGCGACTCCTCCAAACTCGACATGGTGATAAAGTGTAAGACTGGAATATTATAAGGATGATGCAAATGAGTTTTGTTTGTTAAACTCTTGCACCATAAAGAATGGGCTCTTCTCACCCCATTCCAATGCATTTCAGCAATAGTTTGAGAGTTTTTCTGGAGAAAATTGTCAGGTCCATTGCTCAAAATTTTGTTCCAATATACCACAAAAGGATTTCACAAATTTCAAATTTTCGATAAAAATTGGTGTATAAGAACGTAATAAAATTCGCAATTGATAACAATTCCAATATGATTAAAAATGCAAAGACAGATTCTGAATATTATCTTTCAATTTCCAAATAGATTCTCTATTTATTAACCGGAATCAATAAATTTCAGCTTGAATTTCACAAAAATACGATAAATGTTCTCCATTTTGAAGAGAATCGTTACTTTTCGTGATTAGACTTAATGTTCTATTGAAATAGAATGGCGTCATAGAAATAAGGAGAGGCATAGAATTACCGATTCGTCGGGAAGAGTAATTCCGATGAAGAATCTCAGGGAATGAGATTCGTTTTCCGGTGACGTAAAGAAGACGCACAATGAAGAAGGGACGCGTCAAGTTAATCTCCTCTAATTCTGGTTGGGAAGTACTCTTCGAGTTGGGAGATGCCTAAAATTTAATTTAAACCTCAATAAATAAATTAAAAAAAACTTTTTTTTTCTTCTTTTAGAGAAAATAGTCATTGTTGACTGGACGGAAATTTTTAAGTTGCTTTTTTTGGAATTCAATTCTTTCGAATACGTGTTTATGATTCGTCAATGCATAAACTTTATAAAATAAACATGTCTTTTTTCTTCTTTGCTGATTGGACCACAAATTTTTTAAATAGTATATTTATTAAATTATATGTATGGTGGAAATCTTTTTGAATACTGACCTCTATAAATATCGTAAATAAATGGAGTGTGATATATGCTACTAGCCTATTCGGAAAAAGGTCAATTTCAACGTAAACTATTTTGATAGTGTATTTTTATACACGAATTAAGATTTAATGTGTTTTTCAAACTTCAACTTAGTAAATTTTCAAAAAATCTATATGAACTTTCATATGCGAACCGAAATCAACTTTGAACGAAACAATATTAGTTAAATCGGTGAGTCAACTACCACGTGACATATTTTTGTTGAGTCATATGCCACTTGGCGTAATTTTTTTGTTGAATCATTTATCACGTCGATTTTTCAAAAAAAAGAAGTCATTATGAAGTTTTATGCAATGTTTTTGGTCTAAACTTTTGTTGACACTTATAATGGAGAAATGAAATATCATTATCAGTTTAATCATCTTATCGATTTTTAATCATTTTTTAGATTGTAGTGGCAACAACCATAGGATTCCGACTATTAAACAATACATTATTGAACAATTACAATTTTTGAACTTAGAGGTCAGATTTTTAATTGTTCAATAATGCATCATTTAACTACCATAGCCCATACGGTTGTTGCGGCTACGCAAATGATAAAAATGTTAGATGTCTGGTTAATTGAATAGTTTAAATTAGTCTTTAGTTTACCTGTTTCAGAGTCAAATAAGACCGAGTCCTTAGGAAAAGTAGTGGGTGATGGGAGTAGTGAGTTTGTTTCAGTTTATTTAGCTTTTCTTGTTATCATTGTAAGGCTATATAAAGCCATCATCTTTCATTGAATCATATCAACTCTTTCAGCTTTATTGTGTCTGCAATATCAAAGTATTTCACATTTGGTATCAGAGCCTACACAACAAGCTAAATTTGGTGTGAGAGAGAAGAAAAGAGTTTACTATATCCAAGAACTCAAAAATAATTTACTAAGCATTAGGCAGTTACAAGAGAGAGGTCTTGCGATCCTAATTCAAGATGGAACATGCAAAATGTATCATCCGAGTAGAGGTGTGATTATGCAGACCGGTATGAGTGGGAACAAAATGTTTTATGTGTTGGCGTCTCCATCAAAGAAGAGCTCTATGTGTCTACAAGCTGAGGAAGTAGTAGAAAAGGAAGTTCACATGTGGCATTGTCGATTTGGACATTTGAACTACGATGGATTTCGAAGGTTGGCACACAAAGAGATGGTAATTGTTATGCCTTCTTTGAAGTCGGCAAAGGAGATATGCACTAAATGCTTAACCGGAAAGCAACACAGAGCATCAATGCCAAAGAAGAGTACATGGCGGGCATCGGTACAACTTTCGCTGGTGCACTCTGATATTTGCGGTCCCATCACACCAGGCTCACACAGCGGACAATGGTATATTCTAAGTTTTATAGATGATTTCTCACGAAAAACCTGGATATACTTTTTACATGAGAAATTAGAAGCTTTCACCATCTTTAAAAGATTCAAAGCCAGTGTTGAAAAGGAGATAGGGGAATTTATCAAATGCCTAAGAACAGATCGAGGGGGTGAGTTTAATTCTCTTGAGTTTGGAGAATTCTGTAGGTCCAAAGGAATTAATAGGCAATTAACAGCAACATATACACCACAATAAAATGGTGTAGCCGAGAGAAAAAATCTAACTATTATGAATGTGGTTCATTCAATGTTAAGTGAGAGACAAGTTCCAAAGATATTCTGGTCCGAAGCAGCAAGGTGGAGTGTTCATGTCCAGAATCGAAGCCCAACCTCAGCTCTTGAAAATATGACTCCAGAAGAGGCATGGAGTGGTGTGAAACCAGTGGTGGGATATTTTTGAATCTTTGGGTGTATGGCACATGTTCATATTCCAGATCAGAAGAGGAGCAAGCTTGATGATAAGAGTAAGAAATGTGTTCTCTTGGGAGTAAGCGATGAATCTAAAGCTTGGAGATTATACGATCCAGTTGCCAAAAAGATTATAGTAAGCAAGGACGTTGTATTCGAAGAAGAGAAATATTGGGACTAGGGGAGATCTGGCGAAGAAATAAAAGAAGATGTTCTAGATTGGGGAGATGAAACAGATGACAACAAGAAGAAGAAGAAGAAGAAGAAGAAGAAGAAGAAGAAGAAGAAGAAGAAGAAGAAGAAGAAGAAGAATAGAGAGTTGTCACTGATAATCAGCGACAAGAAAACGAGGTTCCAACCAGCTCAAATCCACCACAGTCTCCACATGACACGAATGTTGATGCGGGTAAGACAATTCAGATAAGAAATACAAGAAAAAAGAGAATACCAGGATACTTGGCGGATTATGAGACTGGGGAGGGAGAAATTGACGAGGAGGAAGAAGAAGAAACTCTCAGTGCACTCATGATGATGATGATGGCTGCAGAAAATGATCCTTTAACATATGATGAAGCACCAAAGTATCAAATTTGGAGAGAGGCAATGGCGAGTGAAATTGAGTCAATCGAAAAAAATCTGACATGGGAGCTTACTATTCTTCCTAAAGGCATCAAACCTATTGGAGTTAAATGGGTTTATAAAACCAAACTCAATGAAAATGGAGAGGTAGAAAAATAGAAAGCACGACTAGTAGCCAAGGGATATGCGTAGAGCTATGGTATAGACTATACTTCTTTGCTCTAGTTGCGAGATTTAATACATTTCGTACAATTCTTGCAATATCGGTGCAATCAGGTTGGGAGGTTTTCCAGCTTGACGTGAAGAGTGGTTTTTTACATGGGAAGCTTGATGAGGACGTGTATGTCAATCAACCTGAGGGGTACATACAGAAGGGAGAAGAGGACAAGGAATACAAACTGAAAAAGGCGATGTATGGCCTTAAGCAGGCTCCAAGAGCATGGTATAGCCGGATTGAAGCATATTTTATGAAGGAAAAGTTTGAGAGATGTCATAGTGAACATATGTTGTTCACAAAATCAAAAGAAGGTAAACTTATCATTGTGAGTCTCTATGTCGATGATTTGATATTTACTGAGAATGATAGAGACTTGTGCGATAAGTTTAAAAATTTGATGATGTTGGAGTTTGAGATGTCAGACTTGGGAAAGATGAAACATTTTCTGGGTGTTGAGGTGAAACAGAGCCGTGAAAGGATTTTTATCTGTCAGAGAAGGTATGCAAGAGAAGTGTTGGCGCGATTTGGCATGGACGAAAGCAATTCGGTGAAAAATCCAATCATGCCTGGGACGAAGTTACACAAGGATGAGACCGGAGCTAAAGTCGATGAAACTGTCGTTAAACAGATGGTGGGGAGCCTTATGTATCTCACAGTAACTCGACCAGACTTGATGTACAGTGTTTGTCTAATTAGCAGGTTTATGTTAAGTCCTTGTAAATCTCATTGGCTTGTGGCAAAACGAATTTTGAGGTATCTGCGAGGCACAACTGAGTTGGGAGTATTTTACAAAAGGAGAGAAACTGGAATGAAGCTTGCAGCGTATACTGATAGTGACTATGCCGGTGATTTAAATGATCGGAGAAGCACAGCCGGATTTGTGTTCATGATGGCGTCGGGAGCCATATCTTGGGCATCAAAGAAAAAATCAGTTGTGGCGCTATCTACTATCGAAGCAGAGTATATAGCTACAGCTTTGTGTGCGTGTCAATGTGTGTGGCTAAGACGAGTTTTGGAACAAATTGGCTTTGAAGAGAAGATGGAGACAGTGATCATGTGTGACGACAGATCAACTATACAATTGTCAAAGAATCCAGTGTTTCATGGCAAGAGTAAGCATATTGAAGTGAGGTTATTGAAGTGAGGTTTCACTATCTCAGGGACTTGGTGAATGAAGGGGTTATGAGGTTGAGTCACTGTTCAACATGAGATCAAGTTGAAGACATATTTACAAAGCCGCTGAAGTTGGAGCAGTTCGAGAAGCTTCAAAGGATGCTTGGAGTGATCAACATCTCCGAAGTAAGCTAAGTTTTGGCGAATTAGTTTAAGGGAGGGATTGTTAGATGTCTGGTCAATTGAATGGTTTGAATTAGTCTTTAGTTTACCTGTTTCAGAGTCAAATAAGACCGAGTCCTTAGGAGAAGTAGTGGGCGATGGGAGTAGTGAGTTTGTTTCAGTTTATTTAGCTTTTCTTGTTATCATTGTAAGGCAATATAAAGCCATCATCTTTCATTGAATCATATCAACTCTTTCAGTTTTATTGTGTATGCAATATCAAAGTATTTTTCACAAAAAACCGATAAAATGGCTTTACTAATAATGGTGTTTATGTTTCTCTATATGCCACGTAGCAGTTGACTCAGCGATTTGACTAAATATTGTTTCAGTCAAAATTTCATTCCGGCCCAAATATGAAAATTCATGTAGATTTTTAAAAAATTTACTAAATTGAAGTTGAAAAACGCATTAAATCTTAATTCATATATGAAAAAAACTGTCAAAATAGTTGACGATGAAATTGGCCTTCCCCTAGCCTACTACTACGGTACGAGGTCATTTTTGCAAATCACTTTAACCAAAAAAAAAAACATTTTTGCAAATCTCGACAGATATTAGAATAAGGATTAGTGCCAAGTCGTATTGGCAGGTCGTGTTGATAGACGAGGGCCACAATTTCTAGGTAAAGGGAGCATTATAGGCACGAACTCATGGTCTTTCTATGGCTCAACCCACTGTTAAGAAATTGCCTCCCCACGAATACCGTATTGACAAGTCGTGTTGACGAACCACTAATGCTTACCTAAAGCAACAGAGCAGAATCGTGACTTACGAATGAAAGAGTTGTAATCAAAACTTATGAAGATGTTAAGAGGTCTGGAAAACCAAAGTGGTTTAGAGAGACATTTAGAGAGAGAAACTTAGAAAGAGGTTTTTATTATGAGAATATCTCTGCCCTTTTTTACGAAGGGGATGCACATATTTATATGAGAGGTTAAGGGCGCTGACATAAGCGCTTACCTCATCGCTTACATTATTTATATATGCAATTACATCATCGCTTACATCATTTGTCTATGCGATTACATCATCGCTTACATCATTTCTTATTTATTTAAACACACACATTTATTGGTAATTATACATAATTAAGGACTTTATGATCACCTAGTTAATGCTCAGTTTCGAATTTGATTATGTGTTTGTCACAACAGCCGGAGTGATCTCCTGGACATTCGTACGCCATCTATGGTTTCTTCAAATTCGTTTTGTAACTCCGAATTAACGTCAATGTTGAATATTCTTCCGATTTCATCAATATTCATCGAGTCGTCAAGGAGTTGTGCATCTTTGAAATACTCTGGTGGGTAGTCTTGGGATGGCGGTTCTTGATTTATCATTTTTGGGATGTCTGTCATGCTTTCTTGCTTTGTCATGAAATGTTGCAAATCTTCATCGAAGCTTATCAGATAATCGACTGAGTAGTAAGTCCAATTTGGGTTGAATGGAATGGAAAACGTTTGTCTGGCATTGTTGAGACGAAATGCATGGGTCTGGAAATCTTCGTATGCTTTGATGTCGTTGATATTGAAATTTGGGCGAACTCCTTTCTGATAATCACTGTGATGGATGAGATTAGGCAGAGCATGAATTTTGCTGGATTTGTGGTTGACTTGAACAGGCCGGTGGAAGAAATATATGGTATGAGGGTTAAAGAAAGGATTGAGACCTCCTTGCCCCTTTAGCATTTTGAATGGTAAGTTTGTTGCTTTTGCTGATATTCTCAATTTTTCGCTCCATACGGGAAATGGTGCGAACCACGTCAAGAATGTCGAGAGACAATCTTTCGGACCTTGTTGAGCATTGATGCATTGGTATAGCCACTGTATGTCAAAGGTGATGCCGATAGTATAAACGGAGCAAAACTACCAAAGGAAACAAAGGACTTCTTATGGTATGTATGTACATTCGATCTTGTAGAGGTGTGCGAATGGATAGTCCGGGTGAATCCCCATTGGTGCGATGTAATGACCATTGGGTCCATGTTTCGAGAGGATGATAGACTGATATAAGAAAATTTTCTCGTGAAGATGTTCATGCAGAGACTTCTGATCGATAAGCCGATGGGTGTCTCTGGGCATGTTGGAGTTGAAGTCGTAGTAGGTTGAAGAAGAGTTTGTCATCATTTGAATTCTTTTATCGGGTTTCTACTGAGCATGTCAGCAAGAGTATTCTTTGTGCCCTTTAAGTAGAAGGACTCGAAATCATACTTTGAAAACTATTCGCTCCATCGCATCAACTGTTGATGTGGGACCATTTTTTGTTTGAATTGTAGCATCTTCGGGAAAAATGGCATATCCATTTCGATGCGACATTAATGTCCTATCAGATGGAACTCGAACTTTTCTATTGCTCTTTTGACCGCTAAAATCTATTTAAACATGGAGTGATAATGCATCTCCGAATCTTTAAAACGTCCGCTCTTATATCCACAGATTTGACGTTTCCAATTTATTTCTTCAAATAAAATGGCTCCCCAATATTTGTCACTTGCGTCAGTCTGCAAAATACGTGTCCCTATGGAAGGAATCTTTAAAGGTGGTAGGTTTTATACTTTTCCTTTAGGGTTTTGACTGTTTCTGTTTGTCGCTTTTGTCCATTGTGGTGGATTCTTTGTCAGCATTTTCTGGAGTGGTCTTGTCAGCTGCGAAAGTTGCGGATAAAGTCGCTTACGTAATTGATTACTCCAAGAAATTGTTGCACTTATCTTCTTGTGAGGTTTTCATCAGAAAAATCAATAAGTGTTGTTGCTAGATAGGCCTGTGGTGTAAAATTACCATCTGTAATTTGCATTCCAAGGAAATATATGTTTGGTTGGGCTATGACCTTTTTTGGGCTGAGAGTATAATTCCGTACTCTTTGACTATGCTGTGAAACTGTTGAAGCATGTGAATGTGCTCTTCTTCAAATGATGAGAATAAGAGGATATCATCGATGTATATTAAAGCCGTATTGAGAAGAGGCTTGAATATACGTAGCATCGCCTGTTAGAATAATGAAGGTGCAGTTTTTAGGCCGAACGGTAGGACATTCCATTGGAGGTGGCGATTCGGTAGACAAAATGTGGTCTTGTATTTTTCTTCAGGATGAACACCAAGTTGCCAAAATCCAGACGTCAGGTCAAATTTTGAAAATATGGTTGCCCCTTGGAGATGTTGAAGAAGTGTCTTTTTGTTTGGTAGTGGAAATTTGACATCTTGCAGATATTGATTCAAGGGTTTGTAGTCAATAACCAGTCTGAGTTTTCCTCTGGCTTGTTCTGTACGATTGTTGACATTAAATGTCTTGCACGCCCATGGAGAATTCGTGGTCGAGACAACACCTTGATTTATCATTTGATCACATTCTTCATTTGCCTGTTTCAGTAACGTAGGTGGCATGCCTGCATGACTTGCTTTCGTCGGGGTAGTACGAACAGTCTCCTTGAATGGTAGTGACACAAAGAACGCCGAATTTAGCCATAGCGGATTGTTGCAGTTTTGAAGGAAGTCTGTGTGAGAATCTGCACAATAAACTATCGTAATTTCTTCCTTGATCCTGTCGAATTCTGCAGATCTATAGTCTTCTATTGCGAATAGACGAGGTAGTGTTGTAAAGGCTTTGTAGAGATTCTTCCATCTCATTCCTCGAGGCTCGATTGATATGTCGAATTTTTTCTTCGGAGCATTGTATGAATCTCATCCCAATATTAGATATTTTCTTGGGTGTAGATGATCCAAGTACCTAAGTTGTTATCTGACATCTCGGGAAGAGCTCGATGGTTATCGGCTTTGATTTGAGCTTTATCGTTAACGAACTAGAGTTTGTAACTTGAAAATCTTGTTGATGTGGTAGCCACATAGACGCCGATAAGATCTTGGGATTCAATATCGTAATATGAGCATCTGTGTCGATAAATGCAATGACATGAACCAAATCTTCTTTGTGTGAGGGATTAATAATTGTTACCGGCAAGTGCGGTGTTTGTATTTCTTCATGGCGCGGTATCTGAGTAATCTTGAAACATCATTCGTCTTCCTCTTCATAATCCGATTCGGTGGAATCATAATCTGAGTAGCTACAGAGAGCATCTTTGTCATCACTATCATATGACAAAACGGACTCCAGATCATGGTTGCCGAGATTGATATCTGGTGAGATTTTAGATATCGAGTTGATCAGATATTGTCTTTTCTTGGTAGATTTGTTTGGGCAGGTTTTGGCGAAGTGTCCTTCTTTGCGGCATAAATAGCATCTTGTTGCTTTCTTGAAACTTCTTTTTTTTTTGAAGAAACGCTTGCGCCTGAGTTTATCGAAGTGCTTATGAAATGATTTTTGAACCGTCGAGATTTGCGTCGTGTTTCACATGAACAGTGCTCTCTGGACTTTGAACACTTGATTGATAGATCTGGTCAAGCACATATTCTGGATAGTTGCTTTGATTTATCCATGAACTCTATCCAAAACTTCTTTTGTTTACAAAGCTGTCGAGAGTTTGGAAGACATATTGTTGAATTTGACCAATAGAAATTTCTTCAATTGTCTGACCTTGATCCTTGATGTATAGCTTGGTTTGTTGACTGAGATAATCATCAATGGAGGAGAGATATTCTTGCTTTAAGCTTGGGTTGTTGAGACTATTGAGCGCATAATAATTCTGCGTATGTCATTCAAAGTGTTTTGCCAGATCATTTTTCTTTAACGAACAACATTTGGCCATGAAGAACTCTTCTTGTAGCTGTTCTTTTAAATGAGTTGGCGTACCAATGAATTCTCTGTGAATTTCACCCAGAAGTAACGGTATTGATGTCTGATAGACTTGTTGCTGCCTGTATTCGCCGAGTGAATTCCACCATTCCTTTAGTGCACCAGATAGACGTGCCGTAAATTGTTAAATGACAAGGTCTAAAGGAGATGTGATGGCTTCCGAATTCATCCATGCATGAAATTCTTCAAGTCGATCATTCCATTTTTCAAAGGGAATGTCATTGAATGTAAATATCATGACCTTTGAGGCGTGTTGCTTCGATACTTCTCGATATTTGTGGGGCTCAACATTCATTTCTTCATCGCTTGAAATGACTTCGTCTATATTTGGTTCTTCTTATGGAACGTACGATCTTTCGCGTATCGCAAACTGGTCTGGCAATGTCTCTTCTTCTGAAATTGCCTAGTAGCTACTTGCGCTTGTATCGGTGAGATGATTGATCTGTTGGAAAGAAGAGGCTTGAGTTGGTTGTGGTTCTTGCTCTAGAACGTTTAAAGGGTTGCCAAGAGTATCAAGCAAACTGGACATCGAAAATTCGATTATGTCGATATCTTTACCTTTCTTGTTCTTTTCATCTTCAACAGATTCATGGCTGGAAGAAGAGGTAAGAGTTGGTTTTTTGGTTGAATTAACCAAAAATTCTGATTCCTTCTGCCGTCTCAGCTTTGGTCATGCTGGTTTTGTTCTTGAGTTGCTGACTTGAGTCATGCCGTAACGAGAAGTGAAGGCTTCATCAGAGGATATAAATCCAAGGATATAAGGCCTTGGTTTTGGATTTTGATAACTAGAGAGAACACCTGGAGAGTAGGATCCTTGGTACATAGGCATTCCAGATGACATGCTTCCATAAGGATAAAAGTAAGTTTCTGTTGAACTCCAGTTTTGAATCATATTCTTGAGGCTCCTTTGGAGGTCTTTTAGCTGTTTTTAAGGATGGCTGTTTCAGCTTCCTTGTTCTTGAATTGGGATGTTCCTACCATCATGTGTTGTGCCATATTCATCATCTCATGATGTAGATTATCCAGTCGACTATGGATTTCGGTTATTGCGCTTTGAAGGCTGTGTAGCCTTTTATTGTAACTTTCTGACAATTAATTAACCTTATGATTTATTTTCTTCAAAAGTTGATTCTGAGCCAGAGCATTCTCTTTTTGCCAATTGAGGACATTTTCTCCTTGACTTAGCGGGTCTGGTCCAGAAGCGTTGATGGCTTTAGGGAAGATCTTCGGACTGTGAATGACGTTGTTCTTGGTGAATTCTTCCGGGGGGGGGGGAATCTTCTGTGTGCATCATCATGATGTTTTTCTGCTCTCCCTTTTTCTCTGAATATTGGACTATAAAGTCATATTTTCCATCACCAAGAGGGCTAACCGTGGGATCTCCTTCGAGATATCTTCTGTAAAGAGGATTCTTTTTCTTTCTTCGTCTTTGGCGGACTTCTTCGTTGGATTCGTAGTCTTCTTCCATACAAGCAGTACAGGAACATACATCAAAGTACTGATGTCCATTCTCATCCTTGAAAAGATAGACGACTGTCACATCTAGCCCAAAAGAGATTGGGTTAGGATTTTGCTGCTGGATTGGACCGTAGAAGTCTTGTTCATCAATTTGTATAACAAACTGAGTGAATAGTTGTTTCCAAAATGATGATGATCTGGGCTTTTCAAACTTAATCTCGGTTGTTCCATCAGTTCGGGAGTGAAAGCTAACTTCAGATGAGTGGACTGGTGTCTGTGTAGCTTGATGTAACTTCTCGTAGCTTGTGACCCATGATTCCGGTATCCGACGTAATAGTTCTTCGCGAGATATTTGTCGAGGAATTTGAATAGAGTTAGGCGCTTGAGTTGCTGATGTTACTTCGAGATATAATGCTTCATCAGATGAAGATAGTACGAGATCAAGAGCATGATCTTGAATTCGATAGACGATCTGATGGTGCAATGTTGCCACAACACTTTTTTCTTGCATAGGTGCTCCGATTAATTGCAATTGGACTTTGAGCGTTTTCAGGAGATTAGGGTCTTGCAACGAAACATTAAAGTTTGGAAACAGTGTTATGAATACCGTTCATGCGTTTAATGTCGTTTGAACTATTCCGATGCAGGCTTGTTGGTATGACTTTAATCGTGAGTCGATTAAAGCTATTCGTGCTATAACTGGTAGATCTTTCCGTGCATGTAAGGTCAAACCAATTCTCACTACTGCGAAGTGGAGATGAGTATATCCCTGTTGCTGCCACAGTCGCGGTAGGTTTTCTGGGATATTTAGGGAGATGAACTGCTCTTCTTCAGTTGCTGGAACTTGGCATGAGGAGAATTTACTGGACTGGACATAATCCATAACTCTTCTACTGGAGGATGGTTTGATGAGCTCGCGAACACCTTTAACAGAAAAGGCACTAGGCGTTTTTGCAAAATATTCATATTGATTGACTAGGGGAAGAGCAGTTTCGGGTAGTTGGTCTTCCCGAACATACTCGATTTCGTATAGGAAATTTATATTTGAAGAACGATTTTTGTGTTTTGGTAAAGTGGAAATAGAAAATTGAGAATTAATAGCAGAAAAATTTGAGGTAGACATGAAGCGAGAATGTTTTCCAGAACACTCATAACAAACAGTCATATTTATTCATAAACAGTAAGCTCTAATACAAGATAAAATAGAATTGTCTCATCTACCTTAATGACATTTCAAATAAAATTGTATAGGAGCCTGAAGATCTTGATCTGCTTTCTAGATTTTCTTCCAATATGTGAAATTTATGATTCGTCAATGCATTGACTTATAAATTAGTCTCAGCATTGACTTATAAATTTGAAAATATACTTTTATATACATATAATAGAATTTAATCTAAAAATAATAAATATAACCTTAAATATTATTATTTTTTAGCTAAACATAGAAAGAGTCACGCAAGGATAAGCTCTGTTAAAAGATTATCCAATGAAGTGGAAAAGAAAAAGATAATAGTATACAAAATGGAAAATATTAAGATAAGTAGGTGAAATCAAGAATTGGACATGACAACTATCATAATAGAGAGATATGTTAGTTACAACAGTTCTTCAGCTACCAATGATTCACATCAAAGCATCAAACAACATTGCATACTTTTTCAAACAGTAATTTTGCATAAACGATTCACCAAACTTATGCATCTAAATAATTCCAAAAAAAAATGATACAGAAATGATCAGGGATCAATTGAAATTACTGGAAAACCAATGGCTTTTCTTCTTCTATTGAAGAGTGATCTCAAATATAACCCCTTCCAAGTTTCCCACAGTACACTGAGTCCCCGGAACTTCATTCATCAGCATTCCGTGCTGAGCGCCTTCCCTCAAGATTGCAGAATCCATCCTGGAATAATGTTTTCAGATAGTTAGTTAGACAGTCTAATTTAGACTCTTAATGAAAATTGCAGCCATATGAAGAAAATGCAAAAGTTGTGGCTGAAACGCTTACTGTCTAGCCCGTGATACATATGCTAGAATGAACTTGCAATTTCCATGTCCTCTGATACGCAAAAGCTGCTCAACACTGTCAAATAGCAATGGCACACTTGATTGCTGAAAGCTTGTGTATTGTCAAGGCTGTTTTCTTTTTTTTCCCATTCTGGTGTAAATCATAGGAGTACCATTACGATTTAACTGATCTGAACTGGACCAAATAGATAATAAACCGTTTCCGTTTTGTTTTTTTCCTAAATTAAACGGACTAAATTCTTCACACTAAAGATGTATTTTCAATCAAATCTGGACCAACACCTAAACTGTATAAACAAAACTAAGATCAACCACTGTACTATGCGGTAGATAAATAATTCGTTATGGAACATAAGGATATAGATATCAGCTCCAAGAATAAGATCAAAACCATCATTGTGTTTCTGTAAAATTTCACCGAGATGATCACTATTTCCCCATTCTAGCTTGGCAGCCTCTAGTTCTGCAAATAGAAATGTGAAACAGAACCCAACAATAATACGAAAGATGAGAATCAATAGCTTAGTTGATTATCTTTCTCACCAGCTGAGGGGTTAGGACCGCTCGAATGTTCATGAAGCTCGATGTTTTTCTTCAATATCTGAAAATTTCATTTGAAAGACCTGATTATACTCAAAACCAATAATGAATTCTCAGAGCAAATTGTTTAGCAAAGCAACCTTGCCTTAAGCACTTCATCGTTATGGTCAGTAAAAATAACTTTACGGCAAAATTTGCTACAGAGGACTCCGGTTATACCTGAGTTATAAGAAGACTAAAGATCAGCGACTACACAGGAATTAATAACAGGAAAAGAAACAGTACATTCTCAAAGACCAAAGAAAGAGCACACATTTAGGAGTTTACATATGTGAATAATGGTGATAGCAGGTAAGACGAGTATGCAAAGACCAAATCTAGCAAGAAAATATACAACATTTCTAACATCGGAGTGGTGACGTTCACAATATAGAACATTCTTAATTAAAATATGAAGGTGCATACACAAGTGGTGATTAGCCATTAACTACTATGATAAACAAGATAAGTTACTGAGATTCCAATCAAAATGAACATTAAAGAAATGATTAGAGGCACTTACCAATGCCAGATCCCAACTCCAAAACTGAACATCCCTGGAGAATCTCAGCATTTTCTGAGAGATAACCATTCATAAGCATAGCACCAGGCCAAACTAGCTGTCCTGTTAAATCAAAATCAGCTGTCCCACAAACATTTTAGTCATCGTGTTGTGTAAAGAAAGCATATAGCTTTACGATAGATACTACGAGGGCGGATATCGAAAAATATCCAAACTCTCATTGCTAATTTCAATGACAGTAGAAGTTCAAACTTCAAAGCATATACCAGCCTAGAACACAGATATGTAACTCCAGATTGACTAATAACCTAATGAAGATTTGAAGAGCATATATACAACAGAAATTCTCCAAGCCCAATAAACTATAAAGTATTACTCTTTCTTAATCACACAAACCTCACAACAACCAAATAAAAAATTAACTAATAAAGTTTGCTGCTTTTGTCATTTAAGAAAAAAAAAAGATCCAATGCAACATTGATTTGTAAGACATCGTTTTATGTAAGAACCATATAGCTTAATGATGAATAATACAAGGGTGGAGATCGAAAGATCTCACAACACATATTATTTAGCCTTTCTGTAGCAATAAAAGTTCATAGAATACACCAGCCTAGAAATACAGATAAGTAACTCCAGATTGAGTACTGAGGTAAGCTATTTATTAAGATTATCTAATTTGGAGTTTCAACATCTAAAGAAGGAAGAAGTCAATTAAAGAACAGAGATCCTATATAGGTACATCAATCTTTGTTTATCAGCTCAGATCATAACTCAAACCACACAACAACCAAATCAAAAACTAACCAATAAAGTTTGTTCCGTTTCATATAAGATACAATGCAAGATTTGATACAAGATAAAAATGTAACTCACTTGAAGCTGATTGGAGACAGTAGAGCTCAAGAACATGTGACCCAAACGTAAATTTCGTCAACTGATAACTGCATTCACTAACACGAAATAAACAAACCAAACACTTGACAAAGGTTAAAATCAATTTAAAAAAAAAAAATTTGGTTTCTGTAACAATTACTCATCGTTGATGAAAAAAGACGCATCCAAGCAAACTATTTCTTCTTCCTCTTCTTCATTTGCTTCTCTCACTTTCTCACTTTCGCTGCCCATCTTTGACTCCAAAAAAAATAAAAAAATCAAAATCAGAAAGAGTTTTTTCAGATTTTAAAATTCACTCGAAGTTAACTATGCAAAGAGTTGAAGAAGGCACAATCATTTAAGGAAAACGAGAAGTAAA
>VBRH01000736.1:66427-84248 GCA_014578085.1 Cardamine resedifolia | reverse complement strand
CCGCCGAAATTACGGTGTCACGGTTTTGGCGGAAAACGTTATTTTGTGATTTCCCGCCGAAAGTTAGATTTCACGATTTTGGTGGGAAAACGATATTTTACTATTTTCCGTCGAAAGTGTGATTTCACGGTTTTGGCGGGAAAACACCATTTTGCGATTTTTTGTCAAAATTACGATTTTACGGTTTTGGCGGAAAAACGTTATTTTACGATTTTCATCAAAATTGCGGTTGCACGGTTTTGGCCGAAAACCAATTAATTCCGTGATTATATTTTTTTTGCAGGAAATCTTATTTTCAATTTTTGAAAAATATTGATTTTACGCTTATTCCATTTTTATTATATTATTATTTTTTGCGGTTCTAAATATTGTATTTTAAAAATATGGTTAAGATTTAAATATGACTCAACTAAATTATGAACATTTTAGTCATTTTTTTTTTAAAAGCATTGAGACGAAGATAAAAATTTACAAAAACTAAACAACAAACAAAAATTCATTTATATGGATCATCTAAATGAACAACCTAAAATGAAAACAAACAATATTCAAATGGATCATTGAAATAGATTATTTGAATTAACCATCTGAATGGAAATGTTAGATGGAAAAACAAACAGACCCTTAATCTAATTCTCTAATTTGGTCATTTGGCAAAGACTAATGTTTGGATTTTACAATTGCTATGCAAATTTTGTAATGAACAAGTTTATGCAAAAATATATGGCTACAAGACTTCAACAAATGGGACAGAAGAAGACTTTTAAAAGTAGTGCAATATTTTATTTAAAAATGATATAAATTATGGTATGAGAAACAAGAACAAATTTTGTTCCTCAAGAACTATATAGTAGAGTAAATGTACATACTAACCTTAATATTGATTAACGTAGAAAGTAATTTGTATTTTAAGGTGTCAAGGGAGGTTCATCCTCTTCCATGGGACCTTCTTCTCCGGACATGTTTTCTTCTACCTCATCTGTTTCGTTATCAACATAAGCTTGAGAACTCACTATTTGTCCTCTCAAGTCCTTGTGTTTCAAGCTACCCATCCAGAAGTTGGAGCCGCGTGATGTTGTTGTATGAAGAAGAGCCTTAACATGAAACAGAAAACGCTCTAAAGATCTCTTTGTAGCTGGTATTTTGCTGGTGATGGCTGTTTGCTTCATACCCTAACCTCCCCAAAAAACAATACTCCATTGTCATTTCTTCTGTCACTGAGAAGAAGAAATGTACACAAACAAGTGTCTGAAACTAACCTTGGCTTCAGAACATAGAGTCTGTAATGTTCTTGTAGCCTTCTGCAGATCTTTCACCTAATTCACAATTCAGTTGTTGGAAATTTCAGTGGACTGAGAGAGAGATATAATCAAAGAAAAGGCGTTGAATACACAACTTACCAACTGGATGACTACTTCTCTATGATCTTGAAAATGTGCTTCCAAGAAATCAAAAACTGCACATTTTTTTTGTTTTCCAATATCAAATCTCAAATTAATAATCAGGTAATTCAACTCTTGTATGTGTGATAAGAAGCTGGAAATTTTTTATACCTTTTAGAAATGAGTCCACATACTTCCCACCGTATTTGATAGCCATGCCATGAATTGTAACCTGTTTATGTCATCATCATTACATGAATCTGCCTCTGTATAACAATACTATTTAGCAACAAAAATTGGTCACCTTTTCATGAGATCGGCACAAGTTGACTAACGATACTACCACATTTACAGTTTTCTGAATGTTTTTCAACTGTGCTTTAGTAGTTTCAGATTGGTAGTTTTTTCGTTTCTCTGAGCTAACCGTCTTCACCTAAGCAAGATAAAAATGGTAGAACACAAAGGTGAGAACTTTAATTGTATAGCAGAGAAGTAATATAGGTGAAGAAGAGGACAAAACGACGACGGATTACTGACCAGTTTGTTGAGAATTGCAAGATTTTCTTCATGCTGCACAATGCACCAGCGAAACTTTGGCTATTAGTCTCTAACAGGATTATTAACTGAAATAAATATGAGATAGCTAAGAATTTGCCCTACCAATGTCTTGTACCATCCTCTGAAAGTAGCTGAGCATAGGGTAGGGAACTCATGATCATTGGCATTATCTTCTCCTGTTGACTTGGATAGAGAGGCCTAATGCAAACGAATTCCAGAAACGTGAAACGAGGTTAAATTATATAGTATACTTTTTCATATGAAATATGTAATAGGTATTTAACCATTTGCAGATTTTCCATTTCATGATGTAACAGTCAATCAATTCAACATGAGATAAGATGGGTTTAGTTTCCATGAACCATAACCCAAGTGGACGTTTTGAATATTTAAAAAGCTTTCATATTGTATAAAACTCTATGCAAAGTAGAGCTCAGAGAAAGATTTTTCCATGTACCTGAGGCAAAATAGTACAAGCAAGCTCATCGAGTAAATCAGATGTGGATCCACTGGCTTCCAGGTATATTCGCAATATGGTCTGTACCATTTCACCCTGCGGAAACCCCAAAGCTATATACATTGAGAATATTGAGCACTACCGTAAATTGTGCTATCCATTAAATTTGATACAAGTGGACATACTTTGTTCTTCAAACCCTTGTTATCAGTACTTTCATCGACCCATTTATGCCTGAGAATTTTCTCAGCAGAAGTTCCCAGTTTGGCATGTAGACTGGGTACAATACCCTGAAAATCACCTGGATTTCTCTTTCTGGTAGCTTCTTCAGATACCTTACCAAGATTTTTTTGTGCAGAGGTCACAACTAACTGTAAAGTGAGAAGACATTCGCAGGCCAGATCAAAGGAGAAGGAACATGCTGCAGCAATATTTAACAATCGTAATGGGCGTTAGAATAAGATAGCATATGATAGGAATCATCAGTAAACCAAGAAAAACAATTACCCTTATTTAAAATATCTTCAAAGAAATAGTAAACGCCAATATACAAGAACTCCTTTGTCCCAGGTGAAGGGAAATGTTGAGAGTCTGGAAAGCTATCAACTGGTATTTCGGTGGGCTGGAAGGCTTCAAGAAGATTCAGCAACAGTGATTTGTCTGTTTCAAACCCTGGGAGGGTCAACATCTGTGACTCAGGAAGAAATAGCACAAAAGTTTGGGAACTGAAATTAGCATATTTGTATCTAAGTTAAGATTAAAAGGAACTAAGCGCAGTTAATGTACAACTAGTCAAGTTAGGAACTGTGGTCACAAAATTGGCATCGGATAAGATATAAATTACCTTGCTGAAACAGTATAAAACTTCTTTGCACACCATTGTGTAAACCAGAGATTCAGAAACCACAATATTGGATGTGTTCGGATTTCCGTCCATAGCAAACTCATCTCTCCAACTAGTTTGAGAAGTTTCATCACCTATTATTATTTAGCTCAGATTATAACAAGCTTAATCAATACCTTTAGCTTGCAGCAGGTTTATCATATCCCGTTATCTTACCTTTTATTAGCAAGGAGATTGCTATATTCAAATGTATCCTGAGGCTTGGAAAAAGTCCTTTTATTTGACTGAGAAGTTCAACCAGTTTGAATCTCCCAAAATAACCTGGAGCGCTTCCACGTTTAAAAGGATGTTGTTTACCATGAGGAACAAGACAATCCAGCTTGATGTGAAGATCATGTAAGAGATACAAATACACAGGTAGCTAGCATAGAAAATAACAAAACGTTAAGTTGCATTTCTCATATCTAGAAAAAAAAAAGAAGAGAAGATTGACAGAATATGTTGGTATTTATCTTGGTACCTCCGCTTTATACTCAGGGCTGCCTATGTCTTGGCTTAACACCTATATGCGAAAGTCAAAAAAGCCAAAAAAACACCTATATGCATAAGTATAGGTGACGAATTCATTCAAAAGGCTAGTAGATAGTAACATGCAACCAGATCAAAAGGTTTGACTAGGCCGACCTTTGGAAATTTTAAGATGGAAAGGCATTGAGGAAGAAGAGGCCTGAACTTGAATCTTTGAGCTTCAAGTGCCGGGGAAACTTGAGGAATCTTTACACTT
This sequence comes from Cardamine resedifolia, assembly GCA_014578085.1. Taxonomy (NCBI): domain Eukaryota; kingdom Viridiplantae; phylum Streptophyta; class Magnoliopsida; order Brassicales; family Brassicaceae; genus Cardamine; species Cardamine resedifolia. The sequence continues at coordinate 80,223 of VBRH01000736.1, read as the reverse complement.
AGAGACTCAATATCAGAACAATTTTCTTCCATTGACCCTACTGTTGTCCTGCCATCCAAATATGGAAGGGAAGGGCTTCCATGTAGCTGTGTTTGACTTTGACTCACCACTGCTCCTGCTTTCTTGAATGCGTCCATAATAGTTGGCTGTCGCAGCTTTTCATTCACATTTGAGTGCTTTGATTTTTTCAAATTATTTGTCATGCTTCCCTTGCGTTGAGAGGCATCATCATCTAGCTTTCTCTTCTCATACTTCTTCCCTGGGTGCTCTACATGATTACGTTGGCTTGTGGCTGAACATCCGAAATGTTCAGAATAAGGGTGGAGCTCCGGTAAAGACTGAGGAGATAGTGTAATCAAATTGCTCAATAAGCTTTCCAAGAATCTGCTTTACCAAGTATTGTTTTGATCAGAATTTCATCAGGTATAAGCTTTATGACTACCAAAAACATCTGAAACAAGAGTGCAAAACACAGCAACACATTAAGAAGCTTGAATGATGACAAACAGACAAAAAGTAGAACGAACATACACTAGATTTCTGAGTCGCTTCAGAAGCTTTGTCGTTACATCCTTTTCTGTAGCCTGACTAATGCAGCCAATTTTTTCATCAATTTGGGAACTGAAGGCATTAAGCTACAAAAGGAAACAAAAACATATAAAACAATTATAGTATAACAATGTTGCAAATATACAAGGTCAAGTCACTCACAAGTTCTCGAATCCAGTTTGCAGCATGATATAAAGAGAGAGAGAGGATTTCTTTCTGCTTCTTTGTCAGTGACTGCCAGCCAGCTGCAGCAAAATACTTAAAATATTGGACAAGAAAAAACAAGCATCAGCAAAGAGGAACAGTACAAACAGATATAAACATGGATAGGGTTTGTTCTTAATACTAAAATGTTCAGGGTCATGTTTAGAATTTCAACCTTTCTAAAAGAAGCCTAACATTATGTTCTGCAATCGTGCAGACCAAGACTTGTCACTAATTGGAAACATAGGAATATGTTTCTTGACGAAAACCTAGTCCCTCACCTTGGAAGAAGGAAGGTGCAAAGGGCATCCAAGCAGAGCATCGATCCCGGCAAGGGATCCATCATTTGTCAACCTCTCAACCTGGATGTAAACAAAAAAATATTCAGGTTTGTTATGGTTTCTTGAGATAGCCTCCCAGTTTCAAGTGAAGGAAAATCTTACAGTTGATAGCAAAAGAAAATTTGAAGGAAGAATCTGCAGACAACAGGACTTGCTGGCAATGAGATTCTTAATTCAGTCAACACTTGTCAGAAAGAAATCATCAACAGTAACTGAAAGCAGAGATAATCTCATAAAACTAACTCTGTGGATGAAGATGCTAGGGCCAAAATGTTCAAACAGATTGGTGATATACTACCATCCAAGTTCATCCAAAGATCCCCTAAGCGATGAGAAATAAAGAGAAGGAGATCAATCCATACAATGCTCAGAAGAGATTCAATTACTTTAAAATAGAATTATGGTCAGTATATTTATACCTTCTAGTCCAGAAAATGGACCCTTATCCGCCATCTTTCCGTCGTCAAGATCAGCTAGAAATAGCGACTCAAATTCTCCCACATGCTTCCCAATCCTGAAAAATAGTATGAAAAGTACTCTGGATGAAACTTAAGATTACTGTGTAGCATTGAAAACTACTAAACAAGTTAGCAGAAAACTGTTACTGAAATCTTCACCATTCCATAATTTCTGGTTGAAGTAATTTATGACTGAGAATTGTAGAGAATTCGTCATAGAAAATAATTAAGGCTAAGTTAGACTGTCTGCAAGAGTCTACAGATGTCTTTAAGAGCTCCAAAATTTCCCCACAATCTGAAACCTGAGAAGTGACAAATTTGATGCAAACAACTCAATAAGAAAATTTCTTTTGGGAAAGAAAATTTGAGGTAGAAAGATAATTTCAATCAACTACTAAGAACTGCTGGATGTTACCTGGGATGATGAAACGTCAGGAACACTCTTTGCATCCCCAAGTGACGAAACAATCCTAAGAGTTCCAACTAATCCCATCTTTTTGTACTTGAGGTCTGGATGACTAACCTGCCAATAATAAAACCCAAAAATTGGGAGTGAGCTGCCATCACCTAAGAAACCAAATAGAAGACAAGATAGTTCACACTACCTGCTTCCGTACTATCATCATAAGTTCATTTGAAACTGAAGATCGAAAAGAATCAGCACTTGCACGAGCTGATAGTGCGAGGAGACTGAAAACCTCATAAACCTGCAATTATGTCTACTTAATATACGATATATTGTCATACCAAGCCGATTCTAAAGATAAATGCCCACCTTATGCAAATTTTCAACAGTAAACCCCTCTAAGTAGTCCAAGATGCCTATATGACACAAAACAACCAGAATATTAGAAGAAGAAAGCAAATGATCAGCACTAGAGTGTACAAACAAGTGTCAGAGATACCATTTATGTGTGAAGAAAAGGGAAGGAGTTGCTGTGCATATTTTTTCACCAGAGCTGTCATCATCTCTAAGACAGAACTAACCTCAAATTTGTTATCTGATCCCACATGTGTCACTAGGGCACCTAGTATCTGCAATCAATTCGAATTAGAACAAAAGTAGACTAATTATGCTAAAAGTTATAATACTAGGAGATGAAATGTTAGCATCTTCTTACCTCTTGTCTTGAATAATTGTCAGCAAACCCTTCAAAAAGACGAGTATAGATATGTGAGCCAATTTCTCTTGCCTTTTCTTCCTTGCATGACAAGAGGTGTTCAGCCAAAGATACAAATGATGCAAAATTATCCTAGAACAAAGAGAGAGTCGGGTGGTTAATTATGAAAAAGAGCATTCCCACATTTTGCAAGAATCAGACACTTCTCAAAATTGTTATAAAAACCACCTGCACAAACTCTTTGTTACCAAATATACATTGATCAAGCAGGGCTTCTTGTATGCATCCATCAACCACTTTCTTCTTAAATATCTTCTCGACTTTCTTCCGGATGGGATCCCCATTCATGTACATGAGAATAAGCAGCCATACATCGATTACCTTGAAATCTCGAGGTTTCTCCAGACTATTCAGCTCCTTTATGATTTCTTGACAGAGTAACTATAAAAAGAAAATAAAGTGATGTCAAATAATGACAAACATTCTTCAACAACTGTAATGAAACAAACTTACATTCTTAAATCGAAGGCTTGATCTTAAAGCATGGAGAATAGAACCTTCTGCATTATATGCAGGTATTTTTCCTTTTAGTTTACTTTGAGAAGAAGCACAAGGTTGTGACATTCCAGTGAATTTCAACTGTTCACGTATCTGGGAGATTATTCTTCTAACATTTGCTGGAGTAGCAGCAAGAAGCAAAAACCTAAGTAGATACGGCATGTGCTCTGCATCAATCGTTCTAATACATGATATCGCTACTGTAATTGCCTTTAAGAAAGGGAAAAAAAAAACAGCATTTCATCAGTACCATGCACAATGCAGAACCTTAAAATCAATGATGAAGAAGCAGAATCTCTCACCTGTTCCTGCAATTGATCATCTAAATTGAGGTTGGAGAAAGAATCAAGAACTGGAACAACGACAGAAGAATCCTCCTGAAGCATTTTTTCTAGAGAATCAACCACAGCACGACAGTTATGATCCCCAATAATCTCTGGCAACGATCCAATAATTTCCTTCTTTAAATGCAAAGGACAGATTGATAAAACTTGCATCAGCTTATCAGTGAACACATCGGGATTAACAATGAAGTCGAGCCAACGGAAATGGTTGATGATAAGACGAGCAATATCCTCCTCCAAAGAACATCCTGAAACGACGTCGAAGTACTCCGGAAGCTTCTCGAGTAACATTTCCTGAAGATCAAGTTGAATAGGAGATACAAGGAGGAGATTTCGAACTAAACTCTCGTCTCTTTTAGTTGTTGAAGAAGAAGAAAGCACTCTACACGAAGATATGAACATTGACGATTACGGAGTGGTGAATTACAGTTTTGATTTGGAAAACTCGAGTTGAAATTTACTAACCTACGAAGATTACTCGGAGATTGAATGTATGATGAAAATCCAGCTACGAAAACTGAGCGAAGAGCACCGACGTTATCTCTCTCGGCCGAATTAGAGGAGCAAGACGAGAAGCGAGCTGTGAGATTGCGGCGGAAAGCGTGTAGATCGGACGGAAGACTCGGTGGACCGTACGGGTTCATCAGTGTGCATCCGACTTCCGCTAGAATCGCAGTCATCTTCTCCACCGCGTCGGGTTCAACGGATTCCTTTTGCGGCTGGGGAATTTTGAGAGACTGCGCAGATGAGGACGATGACGGAGGCGGAGGCGGTGGAGGTTTTTTGCGAGATAGAAACACCATTTTTCCGGTGACGGCGATGGATATTACTCCCAATTCGTCTCTTGATTCTCCGATTAACAAATTTACTGAAGAAATTTGGTTTTCAAAATTTGGTAACCCTGAAGAAGCTAGCGCCAAAATTTCAACAAAGCGCCACTATGGCACTATCCGCATGACACGCAATCTGTCGACGCAAAAGCAAAACGGCACCGTGTGTAACTAAAATACACGTAGAATTTAGAACCGTTTGCCGTTTAGCTTAATTACGCATATACCTCAGTCAATCTGTCGACGCAAAAGCAAAACGGCACGGTGTGTAACTAAATATATGTAGAATTTAGAACTATTTGCCGTTTAGCTTAATTACACATAAACTACACGCAATGCATTACAAAAATGACTACTGTTATATTATACAAGAGTACAAGGCTCAAAGAAGGAACTAGCTATTGCAAACTTGTCACGACAAGTCACAAGTCTCGTGATCACATTCACACCTTGCAAGTCTTGGCAAGAGGTTCACAGTCTTTATAGATCTCCAAGCCAGACTGATCAAGTTGGTCTTCTTCAAAGCAAGCACAACGTTTGCTCATTGAACCAGTTATTGCTATCTCCAAAGGTCTTTGTACCAATCTTGGTACCCCAACATCACACCAAACCTGCACAATTTGCTAATACTTTAGTATCTTATGCTTTTAAAGCCATCAAAGATTCACTTATACGTTCTAATTTTTCTCCCCTGTAAACAGAATTGATAGAGATAAGAAGAATCCATACCTCTCCACCTTCATCTTGACTCCATCGTGAGTTGCAATTCGGTTGCTTGGCTTCCTCGGTCTTCTGTTTCTCCATGAGTTGTGCACCTCTGGAGGCTTTTGCTTCAGCTCCTTTTAGGTGTTTAGTTGGATTCCCTTGGCTATTGTAGTACCGCCCAACAAGCTTCCCAACAGGACTATTAAAACCAAACCAAACCTCATTATATAGGGATTAAGGTGAGCCAAGAATTATCCATACACCACCTTCTTAGTTCTTACTTCTTACTATGTATCAGCTATATCTATTTTGTATATGAAACATATAACTTACATATAGGTTCTCGAGTAGAAACCTCGCCAGTCGACAATACTCTTCACCTGCGGAGAAGAAATCTTTGTCATGACAAGTAAGAATTGTACCAGACATGAGTTCATTGAGGGTTCATGCACTAAACATAATCGGATGAGTAGAATACTAGACAGTTAATTAATTCATTATCTTAGAAACTGATAGCTATGAAGAAACAAGCCCATCTGGCACATGGCAAGATCAAAGACTACTTTAGACATTTCCATAATTTTCGTTGACAAACTAATGTGGAGCTAGAATAGCATTACCTCACTGCTAGATAACCCATGTAACGAATCTGTAAGGCCATCTCCTGCACGAAAAAAAATCATAGCACACAAATGAGAAATTTCAACAGACTTCAGGGGTTTGCTGTATAATAATCTTCAGCAAATAGCTAACAAAGTTTGAATGATCCTGAACTTTTTTATGCATGAACAACATGGTTTATGAGGACCCAAAGATGTGAAATGAGAGGAACAGCACAGGAATGGGCAAATTTCCGCATATCATTGACAAGAGAAGAGATCAAATCTCTTTTTTTCCAGGTATATCATGTCAACGTCCATAAGTACCAAAAGAAGCAAAGACTCTTAAAACTATGATCCTAGAAGTTTTCTGAATGTAGCAAAACAATTCGTACCTGTAAAGTTGCCAGAAACAAATGCACGAGAAGCATCTCTGCGCGAAAGAATAACATGGAAAAACTTCCCATCAGCGAGAAACATTCAAGATATCAATACAAGGAGATAGAAGAACATAAGAGAAACTCTCCACATAATTAAACAAAACAAAACAAACCTTCCAGCAAAATGGTTGTAACCTCCTCCACTACCGTAATGAGATTTTCCTTTCGTCACATCAAACACAGATCTGTATCCCATATGTCAAAGAAACTCTCGTTTACAAGCTTTTTTAAAGTGCACATATGCGTTAAGACAGCAGAAGGAAAAAAAAAAGGACTTACCCAAGAATCCCTAAGAGTATAGGTAATGTTTCATCAGTGCCATTGTACAATGACAATTCTTCAGTAGAGAATAACCTATTTTGATACTGCGAACAGCAACAGAAACACACAGAAACAAACCATCAAATCCAAGGCATAACACATCATAACATTGGTACTCTATTTCACTTATGATAAAACTCAGACAAACTTCATTTGGTTTTAAAGAACCTTGTCTAATTCAATAATAAAGTAGCAGTAGCTAAATACTTCATTTGAGAGTAAGAAAAAAAAAAAAAAAAAAAACTCTGATCTCTCTACCTAAGTCGTTTCTAATTTGATATTTTACAGAACTGAGGAAGAGAAAGTTGAAGAAGAGAGTGAGTACTTGGTGGTGTGGAGGAGACTTGAGGGAAGATCTGAAGTAGAGAGCGACGAGAACGACGATTAACGTGACCCCGACATACGGAGATAACAAAAATCTCCTCGCCGGAATCATCGACTGGATCCGATTTGCCTTGTATGCAAAAATTTCCAAAAATCCAGCGAACTTTTTCTACACTGATATGATGACTTTTCTCTAAACGACAAAACTTATCGGTACTAAATCGCAATACTGGACTATTCAGGGTGCATTTCATTAAGTTACCTATTTTTAACTAAACTTTCATAAATTAATAATTTCTATAAATTAATAAATTTCTCTAGTTCTAAGTTCGATCGATATAATAACTAACACAATTTGATAAATTAATAAGATAATATTTTTTAAAAAATTCTATATAAATATATGGTCTCATCAATATCATAAATTAATAATCATATAAATTTATAATATACGAGTAAAACATCTTAGTAAACTATGATTATAGTGTTGTTTGTTTATTCGTAAATTTGTCCTTCTGTGAAAAATTATCTCTAATTTTTTCGTATCAAAAACAGTTGGTATTATCTTCTCAAATTATATCCAAAAATTATGAAAAATGTTATATGCGATAATTGTATCATAATGTTTAATTGCGACTAAAAATATCTAAGTATTGTATTCAATAAATAAGATTTTTTGGAATTAGACAAATCTCACTATATTTGTTATCAATAAATTAATAAAATACTTTGGTCTCAACATTATTAATTTATAGAGGTTTTATTGTATATCCATTTTTTACCTATATTTTGGACAAACATCTTTTTAACATAGACATATTAACATCTTTTTCACCTATATCAAGTTATCTTTTTCTTTTCTTTTTTCTGGCCAAACATATAGTATTTTTAACATATGTTTTCATTGATTCTGAAACAATTTACATAGTCATGAAATAAATGTCTCCATAAACAGATAGGAGAAAAATAATTAATTTGAAAAACTATACTGTACTGTTGTGCTAATTTAATCCGTTTATCCACAATTTTGTTGCATTCTTGTGACATTAACTAAAGCAAGTAAAAGAGATGATTACATGGGAAGCCATCCGTAGATTCCATTCTAACATTCATTCATAGACTGATTAAGGAGGAAATCATTCAGTGCTTTGCAATCTCTTTCCATCAGCTATGCCTATAACCAGCCAACACCATTTGATAGTGAAAGTAAAAAGACAAATATAAAACCGAAGAAACAACTATTATAAGTTGCAATGGGCTATAAAAGCTTACACTAGTTTCAATCTAAATAACCAGTAGCAAATTAACAATTAATGCTTTTTTTCTGTTCTTCTTCCCACCACAGAACCTTTTCTATGGAATCACAGGATCAAAATAAACCTCCTGCAATCTCATAATCCCCAATTCCTCCTAATTTTTTCCTTCTTCTTTTTTTCTATACAGAACAAATCCCACCAGAACAATGTCTCAAGATGAGAAGAAAAGCTGCCATTCTTTTGTTGTTGACCTTTCCTTCTTCTCAAATCTGGATGCGTCTGTTTTGATGTTGGAGCATAATGAAGAAAAGATTTATCATTCTGAATGAGTCAAAGCAGCCATTTCTTTCTCTTGCTTCTTCTTCAAGTGTCTCTGTGCAGTTGCTGTCACAATCTTGACGAAGAAGTTGAGTAGCATGAGCCACACTATCCCATTCCAGATCGATGCAAACGAAAAATCCCATTTTTTCACCTACCCAAGACAAAAAAAAAAAAGAACCCAAATTACAAGCCAGAATTATAATTATCTATAATATTACTGAAGATACATATATCACAACGATTGTCTTATCTGTAGAAATATCCTACAGATAAACAAAAAAATCGCAAATTCAACTGAAGTTTCATAAAAGCCTGCATGTCATAGTTACGAAATGGATAATGCGTAAAGTTTCTCAAGAAAGAAGCGGCGTAAGGTTGCTTTACCTTGATGTGAGATGGAACAGGAGATGGTGCATCAATATACTTTTCTTTCATGGCGTGAAGTTTGGCTGTGAGTCCAGGCAACATAGAAGCCAAACCCGGGACATGGCTAAGTATCCAGATCAGCTCGTTCTCCATCCAGTCAAGCAGTTGGTTATTACAAACGCAGATGATAAATATTGTCTTCATTTAAAAAAAGAGCACAGAATAAACAAAGTTAGAAACCATTTGGGTGTTAAAAATATAATCTATGAGACACGAGGTTCCGTACCTGAATGTGAGTTTTGATGATCGCCTTTCCGATTAAAGTCGCCAGAAAGAATTCCCAAAACGGAATTCCAAATTGTCCACACATTATTCCAGCAAGGTCAAACAAAGGATTTGGGACCTGCACTCAAATAGAAGCAGTGTGTAAGGGTAAATACTAAATCCTAATTCAAAGTATTAACCAAGATTCCAATAAATAAGGTCCTGATAGTTGAATCCTAGAGAGCAAAAAACATTACATGCCAGTATGCCACAGTAAATACTGTCATTAATCAATTGCTACTGCAGAAGGGAAAGTAAGTTGGAGGATTTATACTGACCGAAGCAAGAACCAAGACAGTGAAGAAATTCAAGTGCTGCGAATGGGTTAATAGCCAACGCTTAATCCGGTTTAGGTAAGTTGCCATAAATCCGCTATCCTCAGATGAGGAAGCATCTAATTCTTCCATTCCATCCACTGTGCTCCCAGAAATACTAGCTGGAAAATTTTAGAAAGCAAAAAGACATTTACCAACCGAAAACTACGCAAACACATTGGCGAATCATCCAGTCTAGTTTCCCATCATTTGGACGACGCCACAAATCAAAGAGAAATATATAGCGAGAAGGAATATATGAACCTGCTCTAGAGATGAAATATGGAGGAAGCTCCCCAAGAGCCGTCCCAATACCCCATAAAATCGCCTCCAGTTGGACTTGTGGCAATATGCTAGTAAGCGGCACACGTGATCCAGCAGCTGATATCATTAAAGGAGGGCCAAATTCTGAGCAAGATTTATCAAGCCACGAGGGAACCCTTTTCAGCTGTATTGTATCATATGGTGCAGATTTTAGATCAACCCGGCCACATAGCGTTGCTTTTAGAGTGAACAAAGCAATGTGTGGACCCAAATAGAGAACAAAAGTATGGAGACCAGATCCTATAGAAGAAGAAAAATAGTAATGAGAATAATGTTAATTGCTTCTAAACGCGAGTAAAAATTACGCTATTCGTGTGACTAACCAAGACCAATAGAAGATGCAACACCAAGTGCTATCCACCATAAGCCATATCTGACATACTCCAATACTTCTTCAACATGCTGTAACAAAAAAAAATACACAAACGTTGGAAACTTCTTTTACGACGAAACACAATCCGCGAAAGTCTAGATTTTAATGAAGAGGTCGAAAACATGTTAACCTTTCCATGAGGTCCATCAACAGTCACAAGCAAACCTCCAAATGCCACGAACAAAGTGGTTATAAGAATGAACCAACCTCCATGAGCCAGTAGATACGATATCGATCGCCTAATGTACTGAACAGTAGCCTCAACAAACAACTTCAAGGTATTCAAAGGTTGTGTCGTCAGTGTTAAATTCTCTAAGTCTTTCTCATGCTTCTCACGCAGAGCTGCAACTTAAACAGAGAGATTATATTAATCCACACAATGTGAGTTTCCTATTTCAGCTAATGGATTATCTGAAAATCTACAATCTCCAATGTTTTGTGAGCAGAGAAAAAGATCGATGACTAATCCAATATCACTTATCTGAATAAGTATATATCTAATCGATTCACATCATCAATATTCAAAATCCTTATTGATTCTACACCAAACAAATCAAAAAGCCATGATTCAGATCTTGAAACATATATAACTAAGCCTCTAGATCCTAATTGTATTCCCTGATCGGAACGAATTGGGATAAAATCTAATGAAACAACTGAAAAAAACGAAAACCTAAAAAGAAAGAAACTTGCCTGAGATCGCAACATCAGAAGAAGAACTTGCTACCGCAGCTGATCCCATGTCTGTTTGTAACCTAATTGCGTTACCAACTACTATAACTATATCCTCAACAGAATAAAGATGAGATTTTTAACATAGATTCCAATGTTTTGTAGGATGCCAAAACATGGGTTTGGTCGAATTAGAGAAATATGTAGATTGCTTCGGAACAACAAAAAAATAAACGACTTTCTTTTATTTTATAAGAGTTTTTTTTGTTTCTCTTATTTTGTAACGTGACGTGTGGGCTTTGGTTCAGATAAACCAATGGAACACAGATGAGAGATCTGGACTTTGTTGTTGTAACTACAAACACATATGGAATAAGAGATTCGAAAGCAAACGCAAACGCAAACGAAACGTTACAGAGTTCAGAAATAAACTCTTCGACGACTAGAGTCAACGATTAGGTCACTGGGCTATAAAGCCCATTACGGTTTCCATGATTACACCTTTTAATTTTGTCTCCACGGTTTCGGTCCGATCGGTTGAACCGGAAATCCGAAAGTAATCGAATTTGATTTTTCCCTAAATCAAAATGTTAGAGCATATTTATTGGGAGTCTATCACTACATGGATGTATTCGATTGAATATTTGGAAAGATTTGAATTAAAATGATAAATCTTATGTTACTGAAATATGAATTTTAAAATATGTTTTAAAATCCAGTGTTATTAGATTAGTAATTTTTAAATATTTAATCAAATCCACGGTTATTGAAAGAGAATTTCTTAGTTAAAATACAAAAATCAAAATTTTATGATTTAAGGTAAGATTTCAGAAAATTTTAATAACAAATTTCTTAAATCATCAAAGATTCAAAATTCATCAAATCATCTCAAAACTCATTAAAACTCAAATCCTTCCAAATATTAAGTTCAATACATCCCCTAAATCTTTTATTGTATCTCTTAAAAATAGAAAATAATAATAGAAATGAAAAATGAGAAATGAGTGTCCAGATTTTGAAAAAAAAATTAGAAATTCTAAAGACTCATTTAACACATGTATTAACATGGTTTTAAATTTTCTTTACAATTTAAAATTTAAATAAACAATTGAATTATATTAAAATTATTTAAATAATATATTTAAAAGACTAAGAGATATTATATCCAATAGAAATGCTCTTATAGTGAATTGGAAAATTTTGGTAATAAAAGGCTTATAATAAGATATTGCAAACTGTGTAAGCTACGATATTGACCAATATATTGCAATATACTTCAACCCTCATGTCATATAATTTCATATTAGGTTTTGGCTTAATGAAAATTTTAATTATAAGAATATGTGTAATGGATCTCTAACAAGTTACAAGAGTCTCTCATAATAATTAAAAAGTAATAAAAATAAAAATAAACAAAAGAGAGTGAGAAGAGGTTCTCAAATGAAAATATTTGATATACTCATGAGAAACTAATCCAACATTTGTCTATAAGAGCATGTGCAGCCAGATTTTAATTCATATAATTTAATTTAATTATTTACTTAAATTTTAAATAATTAAAAAAGATATCAAACTAATCACATGTTGACATGTGTGAAAGGAATCTCTCAAAGAGTTTTAAAAAGTTTTCTTTGAGAATCGATTCTCACATCTCCCATCTTATTTTTCTTTTTTATATTGATGATAATCCTTTTGAGAACCTTCTATTGAACATGCTCTAATTGATTCGTTCAATTCATTTTAAAAATTTAAAATTTAATCATATAATTATTTTATATTAAAATAATATATTTTTTTATTTGAGAGACTAAGTGAGTCTCTACCTACTTCATATGCTCTAACCGTCTCTATCCGTCTCTATTTGATAAACGATCTGATCAAAGATAGATATTTCATGTATCTAAAATGTACTTAAAAAAAAAAAAAAAGACCATGTAAAATTTTGAATATAAAAGGTAATAATCACTATTCAAATTCTCTGATAAACCTCGAATTCGAATTTTAGATCGAAGAAAAAATAACATAACAAAAATAAATAGATCAGAATCAATATGTTTCTTTGAGAGCCGTAATTACCCTAACAAAGGATCGTTGTCGAAAAAATTTGAAGGTCGAAGAGTAAATCCGCCGTGTAGTGTTGGCATAACCGGAAAATCCTCTTGGTATGGAATGTGATGAAACCCAACATTGTACCACATCACTATGTCTTTGTTATCTATCTCTCTGTTCCTGTTCCCATAAGACAAACCACACATTTATTCCTATCCTTTTTTTTTCTTAAAATTTATAAGATGATTGTACTATATAATATAACAAACAATTAATTTCATTCATTAATCTAACTTATTACCTGTTGCTCCATACAGCTAAGCCGTCATCTCCACGGCTCCTATCACTGTAAAACCCACCAGCCCATCTCTCTGACCGGTTATAGGCGGTTACCCAAACCGGAAACTTCGTGTAACCGGCTCTCATCTCCGGATAATCATCGTCCGTTAAAAGCGAAGTAACCGGTAAGTGTTCCGGTATCAACCGGTATCCAACCGTATTTCCTATCTTCGTCTTCTTATTTGGGTTTACTATTAACAGCTCAACCGGCTCCGATCCTAGCCGGACTCTTCCGTCAGCTTCCGTTTTCGCCGTCTCCTTTACGACCGTCCAGTAACTCTTCCTCGGAGTAGACGTTTTGTCAACGTCTGTTACTCTAACCGTTTTAAGTTTGGCTTTCACCAAGGAATTGCCGTTACCGTCGACGTCAAGATCCAAGTAGTACGTCAGGTAATGGTCGTGGTTAACGGCGACGGTGTTCTTTGCCACCAGTGTCCCGTAAACGTTCTCTGTTATTTGCTCGTTTGAAGTGTACGACGTCGCTTTAACTTCCAAAACTCCAGTCAAATCCACCTACAATATAGTATTCAAGTAACGAATGTTTTAAAACGGACGGGAGAGCAACCGGAAAGTTTTTCAAGCTATCATATCGGTTTGGTTCGACCGTATATTAAGTTTACTAATAGTTTTCTAAAATATAAATATAGATATACAACTTCTTCTT
>VBRH01000736.1:52633-66382 GCA_014578085.1 Cardamine resedifolia | reverse complement strand
TTTTTTTTTTCTTGAAACCAATTCATATCTTACCGAGGTCATGAACTATCTTGTTTTTGTTTTTTTTGTTGGTGCAACCATCATGAACTATTTTTAATCCAAAACCAACATTTAAGTTTTAACAAATTCTCAATTACTATGAATTATAATATTAATACATTGATAGATATAAAATCTGTTATCTTCATATTATAAAATTGTTTTAGTCAGTATTTTTAACTGTATTTCAACTTGAAAAAAAAAAAAGAGTTTATTTGAAACTACAACACAAAACCAAGTAGAATAGAAAAAGTCAAAATTGATCTTGATTATAAAATAAAACTCAAAATGGGTAGATCCAGGTTTCAAAGCATAATTAGTATCAACCCAAAATAAATTTAATTAATTAGAATATAATAATAAAAAATACATTAAGTAAACCATACCCCAACTCTGATGGCTCCATTCTTTTTAAATTCCCAATCCACGATGTAATCATAGTTTCCGAGTGTGGCCACCATTCTAACCACTAAACTTATATCACCTTCACCACTAGTTATCTGAAAATTAATTAAATAACTAATCAAAGTTTCTAAAAATAAAAATAAAAATAAATATTAGGAATATCAGCTGGATTTTGAAGTTTACCACTTGTCCTGGAACATTAATCTCGGTGTGTCTAAAAGAAGCACCATAACCGTTTTTCTCAAAGACACACATCACATTGGTCATCCTCTGAGCTGTCCCATCTGGTCCCGCCACGTGTCCATCCAAAAACGCAGCGTTTTGCGGGCAGTCAATCAGTGGCTGCAGATTCACGGCGGATCTCCCGAAACCAAACTCTCCGATGTCCATGAACGTGCGGAAGTACCATTCGTAGGTGGGGTCCATGTACGGAACAAAAGTCTCCGACACGTGTCCTCTGTACATCACTCGTCTGAACTTTTTGGTTCTCGGGTCAAGAACCGAAGCCGTAGATATTGTTATTCCCGCCCTTGCGGTAAATCCGACGTGGAATTTCCAGTTAGCCCATTTGATTCTTTTGCCGAGAATCTCGAAGCCTGTGTCGGAGACGTTGCAAGAGAAAGGGAAAGGTTTGTGTTTTGTCCGAAAGTCGTTACCTTCTGAATCAGGGAGAGGCTTTCTGAATCTGTCAGAGTACTTGACGACCCGCATTGAGTCAACGTCTATAGTCACAGTGATTCCTTCGATGGGTCTTGTGAAAACGTTGACCGATCCATCTCTGTAAAAGCAAGAGGCTCTGACCTCACGTCTCGTGATGGTTTCACCATACCAACCAACGGTGAAAGGGATGCAAGAAACCTCGGAGATGTTTAGGGCTCGATCAAGAATCGATTTTTTGAAGGAGGGGTAAGTTAAAGGAAGCTTGCTGGCTTTGAAAAGCTCTATGAATGTGAATGAAGGGAAGCCATGGCAGGTATAGATGCGGGATGATGCGATTTTACTAGTGGTTAGGTCTATGATGAGCTCGTGGGTTTGGCCACCTGCTCGAACAACCACGAGTGAACGACGACGTGGTGGTGGCGGTTTCTTGGAGGGATTTGGCGATAGCCATTGGAGGACGTGGCTCTTGTTTGGTTCTTCGAGGTCGAGGTAGTGAAATGTGAGATCTTTGAAGTTGCCTAGATGAGATTTCTTGACGATGAAACTTGTTTTGTTGATTTCTTGAGGAGTTAAAGGATCGAGTGGATGGAAATGGAGGCCAAGTGTGAAAGCACATTGAAGGAGACAAACTAGGGCAAGTATTGGTGTATTCATTAATGGAAAATTTATGGTCAAACTTTGATTAGACTATTGAAAGAAATTGATGGAGTAGTTATTGAACATTTATATGCATGCACCTATATGTCTATATGAATAATAATAATAATAACTAAATATATAGTCCAACTTGGAAAGTCGAATGAGATTAGTTAAGACTTAAGATGATTATAAGAAACGTAAAGAAGAAAAATAATTATCACATGAATCATAACTTGAAGTATAAAACACGGATTATGCAAGATGACTATTAATATCCCCACCTGAACACATGATGATGTTATCACAATCTCAGGCCCTGCGTTTGAAGTTCTCGTTTACGTTAACTAAATTCTAAAACTAACATATTACAAACTGATCTCTTTTGTTCTGGTCAACAATAGACTACGTTGTAAAAGTAATTTACAAAATGACGTCACAAAATTAAATTGGTTAGTTGTATATTGATGACTCTTTGTAAGGTTTTGCTGTATACATCTTTTTAAAAGAGTATGTGTTCAATTGCGGTTGAGAATTTGAGATTCAATACTTCGTACCGGGTTTAATACTGGTCAACGATATCAAAGATTAAATGATGATGAAAAAACAACTTTTTTATTAGATAACTCTAGAAGACTATGGGATAACTAAACAACTTTAAAACTCAAGATATAACAATAATAATAATAGGTCTACCACAAATTGTGTTCCACTTCCACAATGGTAAAATAATATGTCAAAATTCAAGCCGAAACCCTAACATATGTGGATCCGGAGTTGGGCTTTAGTCTATTCTCTTTGGAAATGCTCCTCCTTGGGAGGGTAAAATAACCTCTAATTAAAGAGTTATTTTTATTTCATTTTATGACCTCATAGCTGGCTTGTAATCTTGGGAAGCCATTCTCTGTAGTAGTTTTGACAATCCACATCAGTCTGAGAGAGAGCCCCAAGCGGCGTCACCGTAATCTGCAGTTTAACACGAGCAAATTTGTTATCTTTTAAAGTGAATTTACCAGAAAATTTGTATAAGGTGTGGTGATGAGTTAAGAAGAGACAATATATAAGATATGCTTACATATCCTTTTTGTAGGAAGTGAGAATCGGTCCCTTCTTCAACCACACTACCCCTTACCTGTCAAACCAAATGAGCAAGAGACATGAATTTCATGAATACAAAAAGCAAGTAAGATGAGAAATAATATAGTGACAAATCATTTAATGATACCTCTCTCTTGAACAAACGGCTATCGTTTGCGTTAGTAGGTGTGTTATTGTCTGATGAGACTACTCCTGACTCTGTTTCCATTATCATTGTTGATAACATCTTTGGCCCTTGTGCTTCCTCTTTCACTTGTCTCCATCCCATTTTACCCAAGTTTTTGCCTTGTCTTGTTAGTTTGTATCCCTTTCATTTTGAAAGAAAGAATTAGACATATAAAACTCAAGAGTAACAGTTAGGCATAGACTACACTGAAAGATGACAGAAGACGTACCTTATGGTTAGCAATATCAGTCGGCAAATCAATATTCAGAAAGCATTTCGTAGGGTGAGTTTTGTTCTTGATTGCACTGAGTAGGCCTTTGATAATGGGCAAGCAAGCTTGGGCAGCAAGAACAAAATCATTCACATTGATCTCTCCACGTTTCCTAGAGAATTAATGAATAAATTATAAATTTTTAGAGGCAAAAGCAAATAGATGGTATTAATAACACTGTATGAAGGCTAAAAAAAGCTAGAATCATAACACAACCAGAAATGAAAGAGCATAAATTTTATGAAAATTCTGAAGTAGGAAGCAGAATCTCTGTGAGTAAAACGTTAGTTTCTTGAGGATATTACACTTACCAATCATACGATATGGAGGCAGAAGGCACATCATAAAGGAAGGCTTCACGAGCACCAGCAACAGTTCCAGAATATACACTGTGATGGAATTAACAACTAGGTAAGTTCTTCTAATTCGATAAACTCAGACAGGGACCATAGAAGCACAACAATGTGTATTTGGAAATGGCTATTGCCAGTGAAACATTCTAACTCTAATAATCGGAACAAACTTAAAAGTGGTAAGGAAATAGGAAATAAGAACAACAGGGAACAGAGGAGGAAAATGTTGACAGACATGTTATATCCGCAGTTGCTACCAACGTTTATACCACTAAGAACCTGCATAAAGAAAAACAAACATCCATCACAATCTCCAGAAAAAAAAGTAAAAAGGATATAAAAATAAAATGGAAGAAGACTAAATAAATAAAACGAACAGATCTAAGATGTTTCCTATAGAATGTTGTTAAACACAAACCAAAAGCTATATTAGCACATAATTTACATCAAAAGGCTTATATATAAAGTGACACTGCATATGAACATTCTAATAATTAGCATACCAGGTCAGGAAGAGAAGGAAAGAGTGCTTCTGATAAGCCTAAACCAGTGCAATCCGCAGGGGTTCCTTCAGAAAATACAGAACCGAGTTATATCAAATCATTAAAACCATATAATAAACGAGATTAAAATGCTCATAGCCCCTAAAATCTAAAAAAGTTCAAGGCTTTGTCATTTTTTGTTTGATTTACAAATCATTAGCAATAGAAAACAAACCATCAACAGCAAAAGCTGTAGCTCCATCAATGTCAACTCGTTTTGCAGTGAGTGGTCTACTCCATATTATACTGTGACTCACAGCAGATTTCTCCCTGCAAATTTCATAATCAAGTTACACAAAACTGATGTATATAATTTGAATGAAACAAAGCAATTCTCATCGAAATTGCTATATAGATAAATTCAATTTCATACATAACCATGATACTAGGAGTGATTCGATCGTATAATCAGAGGCGATTAAGCTACATTTTGTAGAAAATTAAGAGTAAACATACGAATCAGGAGCACAGACGCGAACATCGTAGAGGTTCGTGGAGACGAGTACGCGAACGAGAGAACGTAGGCCAGGCGCGTCGATACCGTCGTCGTTAGTGACCATGATGATCGGTTTTTCACCAGAGATACGATCTCCGCCGTTAATTTCCATCGCTCCGATCAAAGAAATTAGCAAATTAAGAGAAATGGGAGAGATTATGAGAAGAAGAAGGAGAAAAGCTTATGGAGCTTCCAATGAGTGAAAGGGTTTAATTTATAGTCCTTGGGAAGTCTATGAATCCTGAAAATGAATCCTTAACGAGTTTTAGGGAAAATATTTGTATTTTATATATTTGTATTTGAATCCTTAAAGAGTTTTATGTAAAATATTTGTATTTTATATTTTATATAGTCCTTGGGAAGTCTATGTTGTCTTTATTAGTTTGACTTAAAACAATTGAAACAGTTAATATTCCCAGGTGAATTATACCATAAGTAGGTATGGAGGTTTGGGTATCCGTTTGGGATTGGGTCGGGTCTTTCGGGTTTTCAGAGTTTCGGGTTTGAAAGTTTAAGGTCCAGTCGGGTATCTATAATTTTCGATCCGAGTTCGGTTCGGTACCATCAGAATTCGGATTGGGTTCGGGTATCCGAAATATTGGAAAATAAAATAAATTTGTTTAATTTGAATAACATTTGGTTAAATTTTCACAAATATAACTAAAAATTTTCAAATATTTTGGTTATGCTGGGGTTTTAGATATTTTGGTTTTAGAATAATTGATATTTTAGAGTTTATAATTGTAATTTTGGATAATTGAGTTATATAAAGTATATATATATATATATATAATTAATATATTTATGTATATAATTATATTTCGGGTATATCGGGTACCTATTCGGTTCTCGGTTCGGGTTCGAGTTCGGGTTCGATTTTTGGGGTATAAGAATTTAGGACCCATTTGGATATTTTGTCAATTCGGATTCAAGTTTGGTACTATTTTTTCGGATCGGTTTTGGTTCGGTTATTCGATTTCGGTTTTTTTTTCCAGGCCTAACAATAAGGGTGGAGTAATTCTTAATAGTATATATACAAGATCAGTCAAAACTTTTGATTATTAGTATTTGCTAGTTTTTTTTTTGGTCAACTATTATTTACTAGTTTATTTCTGTAATAATGAGGATATAGACAACCTTCCTTACAAAAAATAAAAATAGAAGTATAGAACAATATAAACCTATATTGTTAAATGGACAGAGTTTAGAATATTTTATTTTCATCTTATATTTTCATTTTCACTAATCACATGTTTCATCCGCAAACCCCATCCAATAATTTCATGTGTTAGCAGCATTATGTAACGGTTAACGATAAAGATAATAAAGGTTTTGTCATTTTTCAAGAAACAACAAAATGGTCAAGTTCAATGAACAAAAAACACTCCATCAATTAACAAAATTGAACCTACTACTTCCCCTTAAAACTAGTTCTTCTTTTGAGTGAAGACAAGAAGCTACATAGCCACATCAAGAAAACGTTTTCTAAAGGACAATTATTTGTGATAGCCTAATAGACCGTTTGTATTACTTTTCACACTGACAATGAAAAACACGTTATCGATTTCGTTTGTTTTTTGTTTAGGAACTTCGTTTTTCCATTCATTGTGGTTTAGTGTTGTTTTGTCTACATTTGATTCGAGCATGATAAAATCATTTACATAATGTATATAAAAAAAAATACTACAATACTACCATAACATCATATTAGTTTCCCATTCAATAATTTTAACTTGCATAAATAATTTGGTCGAAAGCAATGTCTCAACTAGTATTAAACACAAAACAAAAAATGTTTCAAATAAACAAAATGCTTGCAAATCAACGATAAGCTGGGCTAAATCCTATCTAAGATTAATAATGGGCCAAAACAATTGATAAAACGTCATGGAAAATTACAAATCTGAAGTTTAACAATATGCTAACATTGGTTAGGATCGGTTTGATTGCACTGAGTTACAAAAAAACTGAAAGCTCAACGATAAGCAGTTCATGTTTGTTTCAACGGTGGCTTCATCGAAGCTATCTCGGAACAAAATGGACAAAGACAACAAAAGAAGATCATTTATCTCAATTATGAGAACTGTTGTCGTGTTGTCGTAAAGGTATTAGAAGCCCGTCTGCTATTGTGGGTACGGGAACGCCTAATTGTTTACTTTGGACTCACTCTCAACAAGACTGTGAGGTTGTCGCTAATGTGTCATCAAAGATGTATGCCTTTGCTTAGTTTCCGGCGAGGAAAAGACCATTAGTTTTCTCTTTGTATTTTAATTGTTGATCTTCTTCTACGATGTAATCGGTTTCAAAACAGTTTTAATAAAATAAAGTGAAAAAAAAAAAGACATCCGATGAGAAAGTCAAAATCACGCCATCGCCGAGAAAGTAATATTTTTATAAATCCTTCTCAAACCGGTGTATTCAAGCTCAACCGACAATGACAAGCAAAAACCGGCCATAGGAAGAGGAACCGGCTCCTGCCACGAAACCAACGCCCGTCAAGAGCTCCGACGCAACTAAACTTCCGATGAAACAAAATAAGCATTCTTCTATTTATTTTAATATGTCTCTAAAAAAACTATAATCATTTTAAGTCATTTTAAATTTACACATATGAAAAAAGAAGAAACATTAAAATGTGTTGGAAGACGTGAAAAAAGAGTATGGTTTATACTGTGCCGATGCAAATAATCAAAATATATTTGGTTATGAGACTGTAAACAAAACTCGGGGGACATGAATACGGTAATTGACAGACATTAGGCAAATTAAAAACCTGTGACCCTTTATGTCGAAGCCATGAGATGTTGACACGTCATTTTCCATTATCGGTTAATACTCTGAGATCTTGCCACGTCTTACGTCTCTCCAAGGGATTTGTGTCGTCCAACGAGATTTGGAGGGAAACAACAAATGTACGTACAAACTACAACATTTAGGAAAAATTAAGCACACAGATTTTTATTTACAATAATGAGATTTTTTTTATTTACAATAATGATTTTTTTTTTCTTTTCACAGTGGAATTATAATAGGCCGTGTGAAACAACGATCTCATCTTTCTTCCAATTTCTAGTTTCTGGTGGCCGGGAAGTTACATCTCAACCCGCCGTCGGAGTAATCCATGTTAGCTGATCGGCGGAGCATCCGTTGTCGCATTGGAAATTATTCGCTGCAGTTACGGTCACGTTTAGAGAAAATTAGCAGATCGATCTATCGTCGATTTAGATCTGGCATTCCTAGGGTTCTCTGGTGATTGCATTTTCGATTTCTTTCTAAAATTGGGGTAAATTTAGGGTTTGTGTACATGGAGACAGGTGAGAGGAGATCTGGTGAATCTTCTTCAGAGGTATTGGTAAAGAAAAGAAGTGCATCTGATTGTTTGATTGTGAAGAAGAACGATGGGATTGATAGAATTTGTTCGTTTTCAGAGAGTCGTACGAATTGGGAGTCGAAGAAGAGGTCTAGGATGATTATGAGTGATTCTGAGTCTAGCGGTAAACTTACGATCTCCCACTATGGCAATGTAGAAGAGAGTCGTTGTGGCTGGAACAGGGATTCGGTTGAGAGGAAAGGGGATGTTTGTTTTGTGGGAAAGAGTAGAGAGTGGAATGAGAGTAAGAGGCATAGATTAGATGAAGATGAAGATGATGATGATGATGATGATGATGATGATGATGAGGAGGAGGAAGAGAGTGAAGATGATATTGGTAAGAAATCATATTTTGGGTCTGCTCATTATGGTATTGACAGGGAATATGGAAGTGGCTCTAGAAGTAAAGATTTAGATATTGAGAAGAGAAGAAAACTGTTTTTAGATGGATCAGGGAAGGTAGGTTTTGCTAAGCAAGGTTATATAAACAGGTTTAAGGTGAGTGGAAACGGAAGTAAAACTACTCATGCGTTATTGTTGCAGAAGAAGTACAAGGGTGAGATGAATTTTGATGGACCAATCAGGGTGCAGGGGAAAAATGGTGTCCTCAAGGTGATGCTGAACAAGCAGAATAAGAAGCTGCAAAATGTGGAAGCTGGCCAAACTCAATATGGCTCAATGATTCAAGAGAGTGTTGCTATCCAGTCGTCAGCCATTATAAAAAGTGATTATTTGCCGAAACTGCTTCCCCCGGTCAGAATACAGTCAAATGGGTTGAGAACGCCCACAACCTTAACCATGAAGAGTAATGGCCAGGACCAAGATTATGATGATTGTGAAAGCTCGGGGAGGCTGCAGAAGAGAATCATTCAACCTCATAAGCTCCTCCAGATGTCAAGCACTGGAGGGGAAAAGAGTTTACCTGAAAAGATTAGGCGTGGTTCAGGCACAAAAAAGCAAAGGTTACGTGAGCGAATTAGGGAAATGTTACTGGAGGCAGGGTGGACGATTGACTATAGACCTAGGAGGAGTAGAGACTACCTAGATGCAGTTTATATAAGCCCCAAGGGAACAGCGTACTGGTCTGTTATCAAGGCTTATGAAGCATTTGTAAAGCAGTTAAATAGTGGGGAAAAAGTGGCCAAGGCTTGTGAAGATAGTTGCACATTTACTCTGATCTCAGATGAGATACTCAGTCAGTTAACAAGGAAAACCAAAAGGAAGATTGAAAAAGATATGAAACGGCAAGAACAATATGCCAGTGATAGTGATGGAAAAACCACTTTTGCTAGAAATTTCTCATCTAGTAAAAATGAAGTAGGAAACGATGACATTTATGTTCCTAAAGAACAGCGAAACGTCATATCAGTGAAGAATAAGATCAATAGCTGAGACAGTTCCCAAAAAACGGACGGTACTGAGCATGACTAATTGATAGTGCTTGAGGGTTGGATTACAAGAGAGGGGATTCACTGTGGTTGCTGTAGTAAAATTCTTACAGTTTCGAAGTTTGAGATACATGCTGGAAGCAAATTGCGGCAGCCATTTCAGAACATATTTTTGAATGCCGGAGTTTCTCTTCTTCAATGCTTGTGGTATTTGTGGAGATGAAGGTGATTTAGTTTGTTGTGATGATTGTCCCTCAACTTTCCACCAAAGATGCCTATAGATACGGGTATGCTGATTTCTCTGTGTATATATATATATATATATATATATATATACATATGTCTTCTTTTGGTTATTTTTGACAAGTCAGTGCTAAGCTATGCGAATTTACAAAGGTGCAATGGCTTATATAATAATTCAATTTAGTAATTTACTTTGTGTAGTTAGTTGTAAATGACAAATGATTTTCCAATGTCTAGTTTATTTATTTATGTGTAAAAGAGGTATAACATAAATTAATTGTAAATGTGAGTATCTGAATTAATCATATTGACTTTTGAATAAATTCTTTTTTAAAAAAATTTAATAATAATTGACGTAATTATTAGTGTTTGTCACATGTTTGAGATAATTTAATTATTCAAATGGATAAAATAAAAAGAAATTCTTTCAAATAGCATCAAAATAAGTTTTTGTTCCAAAAATAACACACTTTTCATATTTTAGGATTTAAGGTATAGTTTTTAGGAGATAGACCTAAACCCTAAATCCTAAACCCTAAAAATATAAACTTAGGAGATTTGTGTTATATAAGAGAATTATCTTTTAATAAAAATGATATTTTTGGCCTAAATGAAAAAAATGTGCTATTTTTGGAACAAAAACTTTATTTTGTGCTATCTAACATAATTGCCCAAAAATAAATGATTTAAAATTATCCATTTAAATATTTTATGTTTTCAACGTATGATATTGTCTTCGTAGGTATTTATAATGATACAGATCTGGAGAAACATGTAGTTGTTGTTTCCACTTTCGGATCATGTGGAGACTACGAAAAATTCGAAACAATATGGTGTTTAAACGCAAAGCAGACACATCAATGGATACTATTAATAAAGCTATGGAGGATACCAAAGAATAGCTTGATAGTCGAGAAGGAAATGAAGACCAAGTATAGGATGGGTGGAATGTAACTCTGATGCATCTCATCGTGAAGGGAATGGGTGGATAATACGAAACAGCAATGGCATGTTCCTCACCTTCGCAACGAGAAAATTTCAAGGAAGAAATATGATTGAAGAGGCTGACAGTTCAACATTAATATGAACCTTACAAGCTGTTTGGGGATTAGGCTATAAAAGAATTGAGTTCGAAGGTGATAATAGTAATCTCATTAACTATGTGAATACTAACTCCAATAACCTACCATTACAACATTACCTTTGAAAAATTCATCAATTAATGGCGATCACATTATGAGTTGATAAAATTTAGCTATCAACCAAGAGAACAAAACTTATGTGCTGATCAATTAGCTAGGAAGTGTCTCTCCTCCATTAAATATTGGGTTTTGTATAATTCATGTCCAAACTTTCTAGTCGCTAACTAGTGATTACGTTTTTGCCCATTAATAAAACAATTAAATTGAAAAAGAGATTTATTATTGTTTTGATTTTTTTTATTTTAGAAATGATAATTAGTTAATATATTTACTTTCGTTTAATTATATTTTCATTTTAACTAATTTATTTATTTAAGAAAATTTAAATGAAGTTGAAAATTAGATTGTGAAGGACTTTGCTTCAAAATGTATATACGATAAAACCTCTGAAAATTAATACTCGATAAATTAATAAACACTATAAATAATCCGATCTTGAGTGGGACTAGTGTAAAAATTATCAAAATTTTATAAGATAATAAGATAATATTTTTAAAAAATCCCTATGTATATATTGTCCCAATAATATCATTAAAAAAAATTATATGAATATGCATAATATAGTTAAGATAAGTTATGTTGTTTTCTTATAATTGAATTTTGTATACTTTTCTAATTTTAATACGGTATTAAAAATTATTTCTTATGTAATATACATTTGATGATATTACGTTTTTGAACTAAAAAATTATAAATAGTTCTAAACGCTATAACTATTTTTAGAAAAAATATCGGCCGTAAACCAATTATACAATCGTATTTAACTTTATAATCTAACATGATAGATAGTGAACTCATCTAAATTATTTAGAATTGGATCACTAAAACAAATTTTGTAATGTCAAATTTAATTTGTAACTATTTCTTTCTAAATATTATTTGTCCAAAACAAAATTTCAAGATTGATAGTTTAAAAATATTAGTACTATGTGATTTATACTATTAAAACTAGTGTCAAAATATTTTATTTGTAAAATAATATATGAAATAAAAATTGAAATAAAAGAAAAGAAGAAAGAGACAGAAAAAGAGAATAAACGAAAAAAAAATAGAATGCAATGTAATTACGAAGGAAATTAAAGTGCATTTTTGTACAATAGTGAATAGTAAACTACCTTATTTCCTTATTATTTTCAAAAACTACCATATACACCAATTCAGGCCATAATATATGAGAGATTTTTTAAAAAATTGAAATAAAAATTGAAAAAAAGAAAAGAAGAAAGAGACAGAAAAAGAGAATAATCTAAAAAAAACAATAGAATGCAATGCCATTACAAAGGAAATTAAAGTGCATTTTTGTACAATGAACCGTGTGAAACAGTAAAATATATTATTTTTTGCAATAGTAAATAGTAAACTACTTTATTTGCCTATTATTTTCAAAAACTACGATATACACCAATTCACCCTATATAAGATATGAGAGAAATTCAGCAACATCAGCCAACATTGCCATCAACTCAATTATTATTTTAATCTTTTTCTTTGTGCTTTCAGGAAAAAAGAAGAAGGTATTTTAGAATACCTCATATGATTATGGTTGGTTATACATACAGTAAAACCTCTATATAAATTAATAATACTCCCTCCGTAAACATTTAACCATTTAACTCTCAAGTGCCCTTTGCTCGAACACGTCACGCGTTGCACTTTACAGTGCCATCGCAGACCAACAAGCTACAAGAGCAAAGGCAAACGTTTTTTCATTTTTAAACTACTTTAAAACCAAATTTGAGTTGACAATGACTTTTGTGTCAAAGACGTTGATGTTATACGACGTCGTTCTGGCTTACAATATGATAATATCAAATTTAGTGGTGGTTCTCTACTCTATTTTTGCGCCGTTCTTCTGTGTTACCATCTCATTCATTTTGATTATTTCTCTTGGTTTGTCCACCACTTGTTCGATGAAACGCTTCTTAGAAGTACATTTACTCATTTCTATGTATAAATTGGTTTATGAAGCATTATATAATCGTTGCATTTTTTTCCCCCCAAATAGGGTATTATCAGAAAGCATAACAAACTTTGTTGAATTCTATAAACTTTAAATAGTAACAATGGAATATGATGAAAACTTTAATACCAATGGACTTGGTAAAATGTAGTGGAAAAATTGATATTGATAACAATTTGTTTTCTATTCGTTTTAACATATATATTTTTTGGGAAAATGCAGCCATGATTCTTCATAAAAATTGATATTGATAAAATTTGTTTTCTATTCACACAAATGATGCATCAATTCGGGTTTTCAACTAATTAAACCAACTTTTCCATCAATTCAACCGAAATCTATATATAGGTCACCTATCACCATTTAGCACTCTTTCGTTATTTATAAAGAAATAAAAAAGGAGATATTTTAGAATACCTCATATGGCTTTTCAAAGAATGGGTTTAAGGTTTTGATGGTGACGGATTTAAAAAATCTCTCTTTGTCTCTCGCTCAATGCCTTGCTCGAGCATCGAACTTGCCACTTCACGCGTTGCACTTTACAGTGCCATCGCAGACCAGCAAGCTACAAGAGCAAACGCAATTATCATCTCGTTTATATATATATTTAAAATCATTAAATAAAGTTGACTTTTGTAACTAAAACACTGACTTTTAAAACGACGTCGTTATGGTTTAGAATAAGCAAATCGAGTGGTCTGTCTAGAGCGCCAATCTGTAATGCCAGGAATTGAGAAAATTTAATCTCACGTGCCATGGTTTAATCTCAATGCCATCAATAATGTGATAACCCTATACTGCCCTTAATGAATTTAATTTTGTAAAAGAAAAACAAAAGAAAAGAAAAATCAAATGTTCAAACAAAATCGAGCCTCTTCTCTTCTTCCCTTCCATCTCGACGAGAGGCTCTCCCTCCTTTG
>VBRH01000736.1:34026-52612 GCA_014578085.1 Cardamine resedifolia | reverse complement strand
AAAATCGAGTTGAAGTTTTTTGGTAAAGGTAAAGTTAATTTTTTTAAACATCAGATGGAGATCCGATGGAGTAAGTGGATGAGATCCATTGGACTTGGGTCGGATCTATTGGTAGGATTGATAGTTTTTTATTTTTGCTTTTGGTTTTTTAGACTTTTATCCTATTTTTCATTTAAAAAAAATTGTTTAAAAAATATCTAATTTTGGATGTGGCATTAGTGAAAACTTTTTCTTAAGTCATCCTTTCGTCTGTCTCTCTACTCTACAATGAAGCTGCTCTCTTCTCCGCCGGCTCAGCAGCTTCTCAGACCAAGTCTCGGATTTAGGGTTTTACCTCACCGGCGAACATCAATCGCTTCTTCTTCTTCTTCTCCTCGATTCCTCCGGATGGAATCTCAATCTCATCCTCGTCAATCTATCTCCTGCGCTTCGCCTCCTACCGGATCAGGTTTTACTTCTTTTGACTTTATTAGCTTTTTGAAATCTAATTTCACTATTCATCTCCTGATTTCTTATGTTTTGTTTGGCTCGGGCTTGATTCGAATCAGCTCGAATAGGTGAAGTGAAAAGAGAAACAAAGGAAACAAATGTAACAGTGAAGATTAATTTGGATGGTAATGGAGTTTCAGATAGCTCCACTGGAATCCCTTTCCTTGATCATATGTTAGATGTAATGTTAACCATTTCCTTTAACCTTGAAAATTTTCTTCATGTTTGATCCGTTAATGACATTATTTAGTTATAATGCTTAAGAAACACTTACGGATTTTTTTTCCCATTTTACTATATATTGGCTGATTTAGCAACTTGCTTCACATGGCTTGTTCGATGTACACGTTAGAGCTACTGGTGACATTCACATCGATGATCATCATACAAATGAAGACGTTGCTCTTGCCATTGGAACAGTAAGCATCTTTGCCTATTTAGTAATTTTATCGAGAAGCATACTATGGAAGTTTTACTGTAATTGCTATTTTGTTTCTGTCAGGCTTTGTTAAAGGCACTTGGAGAGCGGAAAGGGATTAACCGGTTTGGCGATTTTACAGCTCCTCTTGATGAAGCACTTATACATGTTTCTCTGGTATAATGTTAATCTGTGAACTTTGTTTAGTTTGTTTTTTCAGTAATTTGAAATTCCCCTCAAGTATTTTATCGTTGATGATGGATGAAAATGTGGCAGGATCTATCTGGTAGACCATATCTTGGATACAATTTAGAGATTCCGACACAGAGAGTAGGAACATACGACACTCAGGTCCTTCCAGTTTCATATTTTTTTCTATCTTTTTCATTTTCTTGGTTTGTCAGATGACTTAATGAAGTTTCTCCCAATTTAGTTGGTGGAGCATTTCTTCCAGTCATTAGTGAATACTTCTGGTATGACACTTCATATCCGACAGGTATCACGATTCCAATCTTTCATAAAGCAAATTGATGTTATGCCGGCAAACGTTTTCTTGACAATGATCTCTTACTTGGATTTGTTATGACAGCTTGCTGGTAAAAACTCTCATCACATAATAGAGGCGACCTTTAAGGCCTTTGCAAGGGCTCTACGACAAGCAACAGAGTCTGATCCACGTCGCGGTGGGACAATACCAAGGTTTGATTTTGACTCATAGATGCCAGACTAATCGTATTTACGTTAGACAAAAGGCACACTACACAATACATGTCATTCATCGTCAGATGTTTATTGCAAGATTTATCATAACAAAAATAAGGAAATAGCTTTTGTCCTTGACGTTTGGAAAGAAGCCAACTCTGGCTGGGAAGAATGTACGTGTTGAGAAAACAAGGCTGACGTTTTAGTTTTATCGTCTATTTGCAGTTCAAAAGGAGTCTTGTCACGGTCGTAAGAGGCTGTGAAAAAAAGTTCCAGGCTATTCTTCGGAATTGCCAAATCTGTAGGATCTTTTTCTTCATTTGCAAAGGTGTTAATGAAACAAATTGAGGAGTTGCTCGAGAAACAAATAACATATGAGTTCTGGAAAAGCTCAGCAAAATCCCTCTGACAAAAGAAAACAGGATTTTGCTTAAAATTAGATTTGACTTTATATCTTAGAACTTAAACAGCTGATCTGAAGTATGCTTTGATTATCATATTTAAAAGAATCCTTAGATTATATTTGAGAGAATGGTTGAATATTTATGATAATGTTGAAGTTTGATAGAAATGGTGATATGTTTTTTAGATTCTTGTGCTTTTTTTCCCTTTTTCTTTATCCTACTCGTATAGTGGAGATAGTTTTTTGGCCAGCCAATGACATCCCCTTTTGCTATCTTTTGGTCACATGCCAAAGAGCTATTCAGAGTCGTAAGTGGGTTTCTAGAGTAAAGAAAGTGGTGGAGAAGAGTAACTTGTGGGAATGGTTTGGCTTAAGATTTGGTTAATTGGTGTCTAACTTGTTTATGGGTTATATGTGCTAGTTAATTGTTTTTTTTTTGGGCACTCAAAGCTTCATATATATATATGTAGATTCTTTTTAGTTACAAGATAATCCTCTCCGCCTCCGGTGATATTATAGAAAAATGTTTTGGACATAATGTTTTTGTTATTTAATATATATTATCATGTAGATAGTCTGAAATCGAATAATCATTTGTTACATAGTAGTCGAAGATAAAAGTCCAAAGAAGTGTTCTGACTTATGAATGTTTGGTTTATCATATATGATATTTTGACAGTCATCATTGACAATTAGGATTTAGGACATGGATAGACATGGATAATATTAATTTTACAAATAATGATTAAAAGCTTTAGAATAGATGCAGTGTCAGAGTGTCTTAATCATGTTACTATATAAGGTTTATTCCCAGCAAATTCTCATTAGTAAAATAGTATATATATATATATATATTTGAAACAAACTAACAAATATCACTAGGTATCTAAAGAGAAAGATTAAAAACATAAAGAACTCGAAAAATATATATTTAATTTCGTGAAAACCACTAGATTATAAAATAAATATATGTTAGTATATTGTATTCATGCTTGACTCGACAATGATAAACTCATTTAACGATAAAATTTCTTCAGAAGGAAATATATCCACGCATACCAGTATGGACTATGTTAATGAATCAGTCAACCAAAAAATTGTCCAAATAAAAGAAAACCATACATGTAGATCGATAAAATTCGCACTCAGAGCAACGCATGTTGTACTACAACAAGATAACTGATAATTGTAGAAGATAATTTAAGAACATGAAATAAAATACAATACCAAATTCTAAAGATGAAAAGGAATTGCAGTGGCGAGACGAATCTCTTTCCTTAAATCTTTATACGCCCCGTAGTGTGACGGTTTTGTAGCGGTAAGACTCTCAGGATATAACTATGGCTTTGTTCTGTCTTCCACTAAAGATCAGAATCTAACGAACTCAAACATGTGATGTACTCTCAGACTCAAAAACTAGAGAAGATGAAGATGTGAAGGGATTTTTTTTGTCTCTTGGATGATTATTTGAGAAGAAGAAAAACCCATGGCCTTATAATACAAAAACGTGTAATGCCATAAAGAGGAGGTTAGGAGAGTTATGAGAATTGATCTCTTCCTTAAAGTCAAAGATTGATTTCAACTTTTATTCACATGACTTTAAGTTGGAAGTTACAAAACCTCAAATTTTAAAGGAGATATTTGTTGATAAAGTCAACAATATAACTTAAAATGAGAGTAGGCAAATAAAATAATCTTTGGGTTGTAAGCCCATTAATTAAATCTCAAATCTCATAACCTAAATCCAACACTATTTGGCACAGCTCGGTACAATTCGGCTCGGTACACGTGTGCGGTTAGGTATCTCCTTTAATTTATAAAGTGTGATATTTGACCTTAAGTCAAATTTCAAGTTAGCCACTTCGGACCTCCATTTCTCATTCAAACAAACTTCGTTTTTGACATTCTTAAACACCATCGTGTAGTGAACCTGTCATTCCGGTGAACGTTTTCACCTGATAATTCACAAAAAAATGGTCATATCCACTTTTTCAACATCAACATGCGGGAAACAACCTAATCACGTTGATTTATAGTCGTCCACTGCATATCCCAAACAATCAATGATTATAGTTGTCAATTCCATTATATCCTCCATCATCCAAAAAGTGATTTTTTTTTTTTGGGGTAAAAAGTGATATATTTATTTTCATTCGCTTTATTTTCTGTTGTCAAACAATCTTGAAAATAAAAGCAATATTCAATATCCTATCATTCCTCGAAAAACATATATTTTCCCATAATAGGTTTTATCCAATGCTGTGGTCCGTGGACTTATTATTATTGTGATAAGAAAATTGTGCTTCTTTTATATATGTTGTGTGAAGTGTAAAAGGGTTTTGTGCTTACTTAAGCATCACGTCTAGAAACACAAATATTCGGTCCAACGCGTGCCTATTTCTTCTCCCTCTGCTTTATTTTTTTATTTTTGAAAATACTAACAAGTAACAACACTCTCTTTTATACATGCAAAAAAAAAAAAACTCTCTTTTATATAGTTTTACAAATTAAAATTTTATAAAGTACGATTATGCAAACATTTAAGCCGGCAATGCTTCACTGTCTTCTGACTCAATGCATGTGGTGGTCAGTGGGCTTGGCCCACTTCTTTCTCCCAGCTTTTCCTTTTTTTCCTTTCTTTTCCCTTTAACCGATACATTAACCGGTACGATTTCGGGTTTGTTACCATACCAAACACCATTTTCCTGACGTCACACACACAAAAGCCTCTTTAATCCTACGCGTTCTCCGTTCACGTTAGCAACAACGAATCAGGAGATTGGTGCTACTGCTGCCGTTATTAACGTACGCACACAAGGCGCACTCAAGATGACTGTCATTATCGCGCCATAGTTCACTAGCCATGACACGTGTCATTCTCTGACATATCCACGTCAGAATTCTTCTATTCTTCTACTTTTGCCATTTTTAGGTTTTCTGCAAAAACCAATTCATCACTTTGTTAGCTTCTTTCTCTATTCGTTTCTCACTGTGGAAAAATCGAACCGAGTTTTGAGTTTGTTCACTTTCCGATTAACCGGAGATGGGGTCATCCCCCGATCCAGGCGAGTTGATTGAGTCAGCTCAGCCGAGTTTCGTCGAGTTTCAGAAGCAGACGTCTCTAATGACAAGCTGCAATCTTCTGTGGAAAGAGCTCTCTGATCATTTCACTTCTTTAGAGCAAAACCTAATGAAGAAATCTGAAGCTCTGAAACAGATGATTGAAACCCTAGATAATCAGACGCAGACCTCGATTGAGTTACTCAAGCATCGAGAAGTCACTATAGACCATAGCGTCGAGATCGCGGCGGGGAAAGTTGAGGAGCGAGCTAGAGCTGCGTTAGAGTCGCTAGAGAAAGCTAGAGACGGTAGTTCAAGAGCCGCCGATGATGACGATGCCGGCGAGGTAGACGACGGCGACGGGCTTTTATCCGCACTGAAATCGCTTTGCATGAAGATGGACGCAAGAGGATTCTGGGAATTTGTTATCGCTCGGAAGAAGGAATTGGAGAATCTCCGGTCACAGATTCCGGCGGCGTTGGTTGATTGTGTGGATCCGCCGAAATTAGTACTTGAGGCTGTATCTGAGGTTTTTCCGGTTGATAAAAGAGGCGGTGGAGAGAAAGTAACAAACGATTTTGGATGGGCATGTGTTGTGATTCTTGAGAGTTTGATTCCAGTAATGGTTGATCCAGTGATGGGGAAATCTCGGCTGCTTGTAACTCCGAGCGTTAAGGAGAAAGCTAAAGAGATTGCTGAGATTTGGAAGGCGAGCTTGGAAGAGAGAGGAGGAATAGAGAACGTGACAACACCTGATGTTCATACGTTTCTGCAGCATCTTGTGACATTTGGAATCGTCAAGAAGCAAGATCTTGCTCTCTATAGGAAGCTTGTGGTTGGGTCAGCTTGGCGTAAACAGATGCCAAAGCTTGCTGTTTCAGTTGGTTTGGGTGACCAAATGCCTGGTAATTTCTCAGCTCTTTGGCCTGGAACCTAGACTATGCTACTTCTTGTTTAGTACTAGTAGTCCATTGTGAATATAGGTTCAACGTTATGTAACCTGTGATTAGGTGTTTTTACCTGTATCTGGGGAAGCTGAAGTTGTTGTCTTTTTCATGGGAACTTGTGAGTATTATCTGAAATGGAGTTTTTGTCATGCTTTACACAGAGATGATTGAAGAGTTAATCATCAGGGGACAACAGCTTGATGCGGTTCATTTCACTTTTGAAGTCGGTCTTGTACACAAGTTCCCTCCTGTTCCTTTGCTCAAAGCTTATCTCAGGGATGCAAAGAAAGCAACAGCTTTAATCACAGAGGATCCCAACAATCCTGGCCGAGCTGCGGTACTTTCCTCCATTTGTGTTACTCTTTTATGTCAAATTAGTTTCCAGTTTTTCTTTTCCAGATCCATTTGCAGGTACTTTCGAGAGTCCATAATCTGTTTCTTCCACGCTTTTTTAGCAATGTCTATGTGTAAATCTGTAAGCCTTCTGACACGTTGTATATGTTTTCCTAGCATCTTGTGGCGCGCAAGGAGCAATCAGCACTCAGAGCAGTCTTAAAGTGCATAGAAGAATACAAACTCGAGGAAGAATTCCCGCCCGAGAATCTCAAGAAGCGGTTGGATCAGCTAGAGAAGACCAAAACCGAGAAGAGAAAACCAGCAGCTATTCCAGCCAACAAGAGAACCCGAGCAAGCTACAACGGTCCAATGCCACCAGCCAAAGCAGGTCGTATCACAAACGCCTATGTCTCCTCCTTCCCACCGCCTCAACCAACGTTCATCAGATCCACAAGCCACTCTCCTCAGTACGGTGTACCAGCATACACTACATCCCCACCTACCATCTACAGCAACAGGAGCCCTCCATACCAATACTCACCCGAGGCGGTTCATGGATCATACCAAGCTTCTCCGGTCAATTATCCAGCAGTATATGGTGGCTACTGTAGTCCGGTAGCTGCTCCATCCCCTCCAGTTTACAATCCTCACCCGCACCATTACCACCACCACCATATTCAACATGCTTACTACTGATTAGAACAGTGACAAAGAACAAAGAAGATGGTAAGTAACCAACCACTGATCGATCGCTGGTGTCTATGTTTTGTCTCTACGTCGTTGTTTTATTGTAATATCTCTCCCTCTCTTCAAATCTGCAGCCAACACTTTCGCTCTCTCTGGCTCTGAATTAGTAGTCTACCATCTTGTGTGTTTATTAATTTAAATTATACTTATCTCTTAAATTTCCTAATGTTTCAATCGAAAACATAGCTCAGTACTTAGATCCCTTTCTCTCATAATTAAATTGTGTAGATATTTAGAGTAGAGAATGCTCTTAGACTACTTGGTTAAGGCTTTTAGTCTATGGATTTATGATTTGTTGGAAGATTCATTTTTAAGACCATCTTTCAGGGTATTAGACTAATCATTATCGAGTATGTTACACCATTGTTCTGGCTCATCGAATCGAATTTGGATTATGTTAAAACACCATTTCCGATTTTAAAAAATCAAGACTCAAGTCCCACTCAAGTCTCAGAGCATTACAAAAACGACACCGTATTAGACAAAAGATGGTTCTTTAAACTAAATCAAGAAGATGGATCAGTCGTTGGCAGTGGCGAGCTGAAGAGACAAGAGCTCTTCCTCAGGGATCATCTTAATGTGACAATCTGAAGTTGGATACGAAGCACATAGAAGCGCGTAGCCACGTTCCACCACATCTTCACTTAGCATCCCATCGCTTTGATCCACTGTTCCGGTTACGAGCTTAGCTGGACAAGTCATACAAACGCCGAGCTTGCAGTCGTAGGGCAAGTCCAAGCCCTCGTCGATAGCTTTCGATAGAATCGTCTCGTCTGGTTCGACTTCCAATTCAGTCGTCTTGCCGTCTTGCTCCACCACCACTTTATATGACCGAGCTACGATCCCGCCGGTGAGAAACTGCCGGCGGTTTGGTGTTGAGAGTGTTGTGTTACGGAGTGGGAAGGAGATGGATTTGGAGAGATAACGTTTAGGAAGAGAGATTGTGGAAGTTTGAGGGAGAGGAAGAGTCGCCATGATGAGACACAGAGACAGTGACAAAAGAGATTTTGTGTTGAGTGACAGAGATGACTTTATTTGTGGTGACTACGGAGATAAGGTTTTGATACGTTGTGTTGTGTGGGAAGATTAAACCGGATAGAACCGGACCAAACCCGTTCGATTAAACTTTTTTTCAATCCGAATAGAAACTAAAACCGGTAAACCATTATACTATTCAACTAATTTAATTAAATTAATAAATCAACAGGGGTTGAAATTAAATGATAATAAACTCATTGTTTTATTGGTAACCCAACCACCGCGTTTTTTAATAAATCGAAAGCATGTGACATCTGTAAAAATGAGTAATTATCATCATCTGATCATCATTCGTTTATTCTGAGGATTTTATATTTTTATTCCATACGTTCTCCATTTTCTTCAAAACGATTCGGGTCAAGGTTCTTGACTTTTTCACGTAGGTATAGTCGTCTTCCTCCTCGTCCCATATTTTTGTTTTGTTTACTTAATTTTGTTACTCTGTCGATTTCGACTTTATACTGGTGTTGTGTGTTGAAGAAATTGATGTTTCATAAATCTGGAGATCATTTATCAAAAAAAAATAAAAAAATCTGGAGATCTATGTTTGATGATGTGTTTTTGTAAAGTTTTAAATCAGATTATATGAAAAAAATTTGATGAACGGGAAAAAATATCTGTAAATTTCAGGATTGTTAATTGATTTGGATATTTGTGGATGATTTTATTTCATTTGGTGTTAATATTCTTTTTTGTTAATTAAGCAGTGAATTATGGCCTCTCGAATTGCTAATGATGTGACCGAAGTAAGCTCTCTAGTTTCTTTTCACTGTTCATTTTTCAAAGGATTGAGTTTTGTTTCCATGTTAATGTATTGGTTGATTCTATTTACATTTCTGCAGTTGATTGGGAACACTCCATTGGTGTATTTGAACAATGTGGCTGAAGGATGTGTTGGTCGTGTTGCTGCTAAGCTTGAGATGATGGAGCCATGCTCCAGTGTCAAAGACAGGTTCCTGCTTTAGTCCAGAACTCTTTGCTGTTTCTCGAGTCAAGTTTCGGTTTTGTGAAAACTTTGTACTTTGTTTTCTTGCTGCAGGATTGGTTTTAGCATGATTTCTGATGCTGAAAAGAAGGGTCTTATTAAACCAGGAGAGGTCAATTTAATATCTGATTCTTCAAACCACTATTTTATTTTGGGGGTTATATATATATTTTTTCTGTTGTTTCTGTCTTTTTTGTTTGTTCTTTAGAGTGTGCTGATTGAGCCAACGAGTGGAAATACTGGAGTTGGGTTAGCATTCACGGCGGCTGCCAAGGGCTACAAGCTTATTATTACAATGCCAGCTTCAATGAGTATTGAGAGAAGAATCATTCTCTTAGCTTTTGGAGTTGATTTGGTTTTAACTGACCCTGCTAAGGGCATGAAAGGTGCTATCGCAAAGGCGGAAGAGATTTTAGCAAAAACACCCAACGGTTACATGCTACAACAGTTTGAGAACCCTGCCAACCCAAAGGTATGCTTATTAATTTGTAGTTCTTTACTGAATCTTGTTTGTATGTTTTGGAACTTTTAAGTCGATTAAATTTCACTGTCCAATGCAGATCCACTATGAGACTACTGGACCTGAGATATGGAAAGGCACTGGTGGAAAAATTGATGGCTTTGTTTCTGGGATTGGTACTGGTGGTACTATCACAGGTGCTGGGAAGTATCTTAAGGAACAGAACCCGAACGTAAAGGTAAGAGCTACATCTTCTCATACGAATGGCTTTGTTATCTAAGTGGTGTGTCTATGCATGGTTTCTCATTTTGTTTCCTCTTCTGTCAGCTGTATGGAGTGGAGCCAGTTGAAAGCGCTATTCTATCCGGTGGGAAGCCAGGTGATTTTTTTTGGTTCCCCCTCCGTTTATAACTATAATAATGCATATTCCTTGTTTCTCGGTTTTTCTCACGTCTTATATATTGATTATCGGAGTTTCCTAACGCATGATGTTTGCTGAAAATGCCAAGGCCCTCACAAGATTCAAGGGATAGGTGCTGGTTTTATACCAGGTGTATTGAATGTTGATCTTATAGATGAAGTTGTTCAAGTAAGACTGCTTTCCAATTTGATCTCACTGTTAGCAAAACACATTTAATGTGAGAGAGCTATGTTTCTTACTTGCCTTCCTCCATCTTTATTGTAACGCTTTCTACAGGTTTCAAGTGATGAGTCCATTGACATGGCTAGGCAGCTTGCTCTTAAAGAAGGTCTTCTTGTAAGTGTTTCACATTTCAAACACGAACCATCTATCTCGATCGGAGTTACAAAGTGTTTCTGCTTCCCCGATCTTTGCTTAGATAAATCGAGTCCTTTAAGATTCAAACCTCAAAACAAAATGTCTAAACTGTGGATTTTCTAACAAATATCGGCTTGGCTGTAGAGTCTAATTTTAAAATCAGAAAAGGGTATATAGATTGACATTAAGTTACTTCTCAATTCTCATCACATGCAGTCTCTAAAAACAATGCAAAAAATTGTAGGTGGGGATATCATCTGGTGCTGCAGCTGCTGCAGCAATCACACTTGCAAAGAGGCCAGAAAATGCCGGGAAGCTTTTTGTGGTATGTTCTTTGGTTATATTATCATCTCAAAGCTATTATGAAGAAACAAGAAACAAGCAAATTGTGTTCCACCTTCAAAGTCTTTGTTGTTTTTTTTCTTTCTGATTCTGATGTTAACGAAATCCACTGAATTATTGTACAGGCGATATTCCCGAGTTTCGGGGAGAGGTATCTATCAACCGTACTATTCGATGCGACAAGGAAAGAAGCGGAATCTATGACCTTCGAGGCTTGAATTGTCTCAGCTGAAAACACTCTCCATTTCTTCTAAAGAGACGCCAGGAATAAAAGGGATGCTCAGTCTCTCCAAGAGTGACTTCCTCTGTAGTTGCATTGCGTCTTTGCTTCTTTCTGTATCTTGTTTTGTGTGAGAATAAAGATCAAAACTAGATTTTATGTATTTCTTTTGTGAACCACTCTACTATCTATTAATGAAGTTTTAAGTTATGCTCATAAGTATCATAATATTTTACGATCAAAACTACAACATAACCCAAGTCAAGATTCAGGTGAAGGATCTTCTCAAGTTTGAGACTAAGTATAAGATTAGGATAAGGGAGCTGAAGAAGAAGGTAATGCTCAAAAGGACTGATTCTGATAATTCTCATTCCCAAACACTAAAACTGTATTGTACATTTTCAATTTTACAAAATCAGCTAAAGAAGTCTTGAACACCTTTTCCGATGAATACACGATCGGAAAGTTCAGCCAAAATAAAATTAACGGTGAGCAAAACGACACTTGAACCGGCGATAACACCAAGCACAACGCCGGTCGTCCCCAGAACTTTCTGAAACGCCGGCCACTCAATCTGTCTCACCTCTTCCGCTACTCCACTCAAGAACTCGTTCTTTCCTTTCTCTTCCTCCGCCGCTTTCCTCTGCTCCATCGCCGCTTTTATCTCTGCTCCAATTGCGCTAATTTCCACTTCCTTATCCCCGCTTCCACTCTCTTCTGCCGGTGACGGAGTCGCTTCTGACTCGGATTCAGATCCAGCTGTATCTCGCCTCTGTTCTATAGCCTTAGCCACAAGATACGGCGATTTTCTCCGACTACTCATCGCCGGAGTTCTAATCTCAGGGTAAACCGGAAATACACGGCGACTAGAAGGTGGGGGTTTCATATTTCGGAGGCTCCTGGTTATTCCGGTGACCGGCGGCGAAAATTGTGCGGTTAGTGACATTTTTTCGAAATTGGGATTTTTTTTTTTCCTTTTTAATTTTTCTCAATTTTAGAAAAAAATTTCTCCGGTTTGTGGATAAATTCACATATCTGAAGTAATGATCAGATACAGCAAAGAGTATAGTAAGAGTTGTTACAATTATGGGCCTTTTTGTAGCCCATAGGCCCAAATAAGTTTTAAATTATAGGAATTAATTATTGTTAATTAGATTGGGATAGAAAATGCTCCGGTGACGACGACGGAGAAAGTAACCAGAGGAGTGTATCGGCGAAAGCAGAGACGATGAATTTATGAGTATGTTTCGGATTCAAAGAGAGATAACAGAAGAGCAGCTCGTGCAAGTATTCTCTATCGGCGACGACGTCTCTCGTCAGGTCTCTAGCTTCCACCATTTCTCTCATCGATCGTCCGAAATCTCTGTACGGATCCGGTGACTCTATGAGCTTCATAATCGCCGTTCCGCCGCTTATAAGCTTTGAAACGGCGAGGGAATTTTCGTCTTCTTTTTCGGCTTGGCGGTTAGAGGAGAACAATCCGGCGGGGTTGTCGGAACTGTGGCGGCGGTGTAGCGGAGAGGAAACAGAGAGGTGATCGTAAAGAGAGTTGAAGTTGTTGATGAAGATTGAGGGAGTGTGATGATGAGATGGAGGGTTGTGATTGGATACGATGATTGGAGAAGAAGGAATCGACGGTGAGAGACCTCCGGAGGAGGAGAAGCAGAGGTGTAGCTTCTTCCGTAGAAAATTAGACATTTTTTTAGTTGTTTAGTTTTAATCAAATGTGATTAAGGATGAATGATTAAGACTTTTGTTGGCAATGCTTATATACACATACCAAAAATGTGTATTAAGATTTAAGAGGAGGTCACGTAGTGTATGCAATGTCCATAACGTAGCTGGAACTAATTTTTTAAATTTGTATATAATCTTTGATATTTTTAAATTTGTTTAGAAACGCGGATTTACACCAAGTCTTAGAACGATAATTATATTCGATTACAAAATTGTTATTAGAGAAAAGGTTTATGTTATTCACTAGGACGTATATTGCTAATAGTTAGTGTTAGTGTCATTACAACATTACTAATTGCTATGTTGTCATCCTAATCGAAACTGAAAAACGGAAAAAAAGAAAGGTTTTGTAATTTTCTTTTTAGGTTTCAATGTTAGTACAAATAATGAATTGAAATGTTCACTCTCCTTGTTAGAAAGATATAAATGTATAATTTTTTAATTTTTTTTTTTTTGGGTTAACATAAAACGTATAACCTAAATTGAAAAATTACCAATAATCTCTACAAGAACATACCCCATCTATGAACCGATGAAACCGGTTATTGTCTCTCACAATGATCTCTCTCTTAACACTTCCAGAGACAAACTTGAAGAAGCTGTGGCAATCTCCACAGATCCTAAGGTTCTTTGTGATCCTGATGGGGACACCGACTGGTAAAGCCAACAAGCCAAATGCTAGAGCTAATTTCTCACTGTGGTGTGAGACTTCCGCTGCTTTCTCCTCTTCCTCCAGATCATAAAGCGAGAGTTTCAGGTCGGGCTTGTACCCTGCAGCTTCCATTTCATTCCTTAGCTTGGTGAGCACTGTCTGGATATCTGTGTTCATTACGTGGGATCTGTCCTTGGCTTGAAAGGCATGGACTTGGTTCTTCACTGTGATCCAACTGTACCCGGCTCCTTTCTTGATCCCTACGCCTTTCATCTCTTCTCTTACAGTGTTTGCTTCCGCCCACCTATCATTGATCGGTTATAACATAGTTAGATCATAAGTACCTGAAGATTCATGCTTAACACAAGTTTAATCTACTTAAACTGGATTCAAATAATGCTCAGATTAAATACTCCTAGTTATGTAGTCTATCTTCTGAACATCTAATTTGCTCTAGTTTAGTATGCATTGTGGGCTTCTTCTGAATTACTTAGAATATATCAACCTAACAAGATAAATGAAAATTGAAGCTCTCAATACGATTCACTTACCTCCCAGCTGCTGCAAACGTATTGGAAAGCAGAACGTGGTTGCCTGAATCTTTAGGGTCAAGTTTAAAAAGGCTCTCAGCTGCTATTATTCCCAGGTGTGGCTTACTATGCATCCTACAAGCATTCTGAAGAGCACCCCAAACCGAAATTGTCGGTTTAATTGGCATTTTCTTTATGAATTCATAAGCCTGTTCTACCATTCCCGCTCGCCCTAGCATATCCACAATGCAGGAATAATGCTCAGCTCCTGGCTTAATTCCATAAGTACTCTTCATCGAATCAAAAATCTTCATACCGGTTTCCACAGCCCCTGCTCTACTACAAGCGGAAAGCACAGACACAAATGTCATATAATTTGGAGCCGGACCACATCCAAGTGGTGCCATTTCTTCAAATAAAGCCAATGCCATCTCAACCTGACCCTGATGAGCATATCCTCCGATCAATGAATTCAGAGTCACTAAGTTCTTTTCAGGCATCTCATCAAACGCTTGTTCTGCATCTTCTATACATCCGCATTTTCCATACATGTCAACTAGGGCACTTCCAACAAAGATTGTCCTTTCAACACAAGCCTTCACAGCATGAGCATGTATCGATCTTCCCAATTCAAGACCAGCCAAACCAGCACACGCACTCAGAGCACTTGAAATCATAAAATCAGAGGTCTCAACAATTTCCTTCCTTGAACGTAAGTATAATAGAGACGCCTTCTCATCCTCATGATTCTGCACATATGCAGCAACCAATGAGCACCAAGACACAGCATTTTTCGTTCCCATTTCAGCAAAGACAATCTCACTGTAAAGAATCTGCTTACACTTTCCATAGAAATCAATCAACCCATTGTACACTGAAACGTCTGTATCGAACCCACTTCGGAACACAAGCCCGTGCAGCTGTATTCCTAGATTCAAAAGCAACCCATCCGAACAAGCATTAAGGAATGCGCAAAAAGTTATCGAATTTGGTTGCCCACCAATTCTTCTAAACTCTACAAACGCTTCAATAGCTTCCCTAGGCCTTCCATCAGTCACAGAGTTCGATATGAAAGCATTCCAAGTTTCACGGTTTCTCTCAGGAATTTCATCGAACATTTTCCGTGCATCATCCCTAAGCTTAGTCTTACAATACATATCAAAAGCACTACACCCAACAAACACATCCAA
The DNA here is from genome assembly GCA_014578085.1 of Cardamine resedifolia. Classification (NCBI taxonomy): domain Eukaryota; kingdom Viridiplantae; phylum Streptophyta; class Magnoliopsida; order Brassicales; family Brassicaceae; genus Cardamine; species Cardamine resedifolia. Next base: position 37,578 of record VBRH01000736.1, on the reverse strand, counting down.
TATCCTTCCACACTTCAAAGCAAGCGCATGAATCTGTTTCCCCGTAAAGGGTAAACGCAACGAAGCTACAGCTTTAAAAGCGCAAGGGAAAGTGAAGTCATTAGGGAAAACACCTTCTCGTCGCATTTCGAAGAATTCAAACAAAGCAGAGGAGAAATGACCGTTATTAACAAGTCCAGAGACAAGTGAGGTCCAAGAGACGACATTTCGAGCAGGCGTGAGGCGGAGAACGAGCCGAGCTGATCCGGAATGATCGAGTTTTGAGTACATGCTGATGAGGTAGTTTGCGAGAAACGGAGGAGGAGGTGAATCGAGGGTTTTGACGATTCTGGCGTGAACGACTCGACCCAAGCGCATGGAGCTTGTGGAGATTGCATTCTCGAGGAGTGACCCAAGAGCATTCGCGGTGAGACGGCTCATAACTAACGGCGGCGATCGGAAAGGTCATAGCTTTTCAGGCCGGTGAAGAAGAAGAAACATTGAATGGCATAATGGTGATTTCACCTTCTCTGTTAGAATAACCGATTAAAGGGTATAATGGTAATTGTAGTCCGCGGTTTTGGGCCTAAATCTGATCGAAAAAGGATATATAAGAATCGAGTGAGTTTGATAAGTTGTGTGATCTTGTTGATGAGCTTAAAGATCTGCTTTAGTCTGTTCCTGAGTCTCCAAAGTTCGTACCTTTATAAAATATGTTTTCAGCAAAATAATTCTCCAATTCAGTTTTTAGTCTTGTTTATTTGAGTGGTTTCGTACTCAAATTTTTGTTATAAATTCAGATCTTTGATTTGTTTATTTGGGTATTTTCTACCGCAGGAAATTAGGGTTTTTTAAGGGTTTGATTCAACGATATGGATCAAGAGATCGGTCAAAATCCTCCTAGGTAATTTTAATTTGAGATATCATAAGAACTAGTGTCACTTTATATACAGTTTATATAGTGTTTCTCTGCACTGATTCTATGAAATTTGAATAAATTGAGAGATGATCAATTCTGTTATTGGGAATCTATGTGACTAAATTTATAAGCTTTTAAGGGGTTTAACATAGTAAAGATATGTTGTTTGATTCAATCACATTTATAAACTTGCACAGATTTAATGGTGAACAAGTCCCAAACGGATTCAACAGGGATGATGATGATGATCATCATCATGTGAAACAGAATGGTAACAGAAGCTCCTTCACTCATGGGGAAACAGATCTTAACCAACTTCCAGCGATTCCGCCGGTTTCTACTGGTCAAGGTTTGCCATATGCACCTGTCGATTTACCGAGCGCTGGTGATGTTTGGACTTGGAAAGTTGGGAGGAGAGTGACTAATACCGGGATCCATAAGGACCGGTTTCTCATTCTCCCGGAGAGGCTTAAGACCAAGAATGCACCTAAATCTTTTGCGGGCAAAAACCCTCTTTCTCGTTATCTCGAAACGAATTTCCCTGATTTGGATGTTAATGCATTCTTTGCTTCTTTTAGCTGGAATATCCCGGCTTTGTTCCAGCCTGCAAATAAAGGTAGTGCAGCTCTTCTTTTGCTTCGAGGTGAAATCTTTATCTTATGCATCACATAAATGATATTTCCTTGCTATTGTTTCTGTAGTTGATGCTGCATCTCTGTTTGGAGAGACAGCTAAAGAAGGACATAATCAAGATGAGAATGCTGAGGATGGGAAAAAGGAAGGAACAACTTCGCGTTACAGCCAGAGAAAGAGAAAACCGATACAGTCACAACAGACTTATGAAGCTGATGAAGCGAAACCCAGAGCAACTCCGCGAGCTAGCATTAGGAAAAAGACAGTCACGACAACTCCAGCCACCAAACAGAACTCATCTCGGCAATCCTCCTCGAGACGCTCCACTAGACAGCAACAAGCTGATGTGGTAGACTTGGACGAAGAAGACGAGGATCCAGATGCAAAGAAAACCGGGAAGAGAATGAAGAAAGGCAGAGTTAACTTTGCAGACGAAGAAGAAGAAGCTTCGGTTCCTCATATCTATGTTTCTCCTATGAACGGTGTCCTTGCGGTCTCTCACCCTCCTGCGGAAATTAACCCGGAAGAGTTTGACAATTATCTGAACTCTCTGGAGAACCTTCTTCAGCAACAGCCTTCAGAAGCGAGACAGGAGTCTTCATCATCTCTTCCCGTTAGTGCGAGCTCTCCAACGAGAGAATATGAATGGGCAGAAACTCGGATAAAGCTTTCATCGCTTCTGGACAAAGATTTCTCTTCCATATTCATGTCTAATGAAGCTGCGGAGATGGCAAGCTTGGCAGCTAAACTAAGGAAAGATCCAAGCCTCACAGCTGAAGAAATAGTAAGGTTAAAGCTTATCGAAGAGATTCCAACATTCAGCGAAGTTTTTCAAGAGAACAAACGCGTGATAGGAGATGCAAACAGGTTCTTCTCTGCTCTCGAGCTTAACAAAGCGAAAGTCGCATCTCTCAAGTATGAATACAGCGATTTAAAAGACAAGCTAGGCAATATCCAGACGGAAGTCGATACAAACTCTGAATCAATCTGTCAAATTGACGAGCAAATCGCGCAGCTACAAGCTAGAAGGACTGAGCTAACCCGTTGCATCAGTCACAAGGAGAAAGAGAAGGTTGATCTAAGCTTTGGTCAGAAGATGGTAGCGAACTCGATACCTAAAGTGGTGCAAGAAGTTCAAGCAGCTAACTCGAAGAAACCCGATTGGGAAATGAAGAAAGACAGTGCTATTAAACGTGAAGCAGAGATCCTCAATAAGTTCTCTCCTCTCAAAGGGTTTTATTTCTAAAAACCATTTTTTGATTATGTTATGTTCCACAAGGCAAAAACTTTTTTAGACATGTCAATTCTATAATCCATTTTCATAATCTCTATGCCAAAAAAAGTGAAAAGATCTTATCTTTGATGCAATTAGATAAAAAAAGTTGAGATTTTTTTTTCTAGTTTCAGAATTGCAGAAACATAATTTGATCACAATCACATTATAGATTACTGTACAAGTACTATCAAATCTCTACCGTGATCTTCAATCTTAGGAACCGTCACAGTCAATTCACCATCGCCGTCGCAATCCACGGTGACAAGATCAGGCCTAGTTGATTCCGGTAGCCTAAAACGCCACACGTCAAGCTCGAGCTCATCCAGAGACAAACCTAGAGATGATACTTCGTTCGTTCTCACCAGAATCTTAACCACGCCAGGGTGAATCTCAACCATGTAAGCCCTCACGTCTCTTCCTCCTCCACCGTTCGTTTCCGCGACGAATCTGAAACAGTCATGACTCTCTTCAACGGCCACGTCAGCGTCTGATCTTAACGGAAGCTCTAAGACACGGCTGAAGATATGTGGGAGACGTCGGAGCTTCTTTCCGGGTTCTCGGGTCGGATCACGAGCTTGATGGATCAGAATATTGTTATTGCCATCTCTGGTTATCGGGTGGACTCTCATGGTGTTTCCGGGTCGGGTCTTTTTTCGTGAGAGTGATAAAGAGCGATTGAGTCAAATTTAAATAGAAGGGATGATAAGGAATATGATAAAAATAATGATCTTTTTTTTTTTTTTTT
>VBRH01000736.1:13953-29278 GCA_014578085.1 Cardamine resedifolia | reverse complement strand
TATATACCCATATATATATATATATATATATATATATATATATTCAGAAATGTTAATAAGGAACACTAAAACGATTTACAAGTTTGCAACATAAAAAATGGAGAATTTTGTTTAGACAAAGGCGATAGTACTCTCTCCATAAAATCAGCAGTAAAAAAGTTGGATACTAGCCAAAAATTTTGCGAAAAAATTTATATTGATATAACCAATTATTTTAGAGAATTTTTGTAAAATAGCACCAACTGAATTTGTTGGTTAGAAATAGCCCCAAAAATATTATGAGACATTTGTAATTTTTTATAAAATTTATAACTTAATTTTTTTACTTTGAGTTAACTATTTTAAATTTAGGATATAGTTTTTAGGAGTAGGGTTTAGGGGTTAGAATTAAGTTTTTAGGGAATATGATTTAGAATTTAAGACTATATGTGACCTAAATAAAATATGTGCTAAATGTGACACAAAAAAATTTATTTTATATTATTTAAGAGAATTTCCTTTTATTTTTTTTGTTAAAGGATTTAAGAATTGCCTTTTGTTTTAATATAATTATTTAATTGGTGAAATATGTTTACATCTCGCCTTATATAGTTGCATAAAGCAAAGGTACAAACACACTCTTTTCATCAATATCACCCATAAATTAGGGATTCACACAACACAAAACACATCACACAACACCAATACACTACGATTTAATAGAGGTTAAAGAAGAATATGTTTTTCAAAGAGGCCAATAGCTTTCTAGATTTTTTAAAAAGTCAATATTTTGCAAACATATTGATGTACGAAGCTGTAAAAAAGATGGCGAGAAGAGGTAATGAGAACTTGATAGAACTCCCATCAGACGATGACTTGTCTCCTCGTACTGTTTTTGTTCCATTTCCATGTTCTGTTCATATAAGATAATGTCAAAAATATATACAATTAGATTCCATATAAGTTAGTTTTTTTACAAGAAGTGTTTAATATTGAGTTGTTCATACCATTGCAACGACTAGCTGGAGGAGTTTGAACATGACAAGCTTTAGGCAAAGCAAGAGCTTGTGTCTCGTTAATCTTGATCCCAAGCTGAGAATCTCCACCATTGAGAACCTCACACAAACACTCAGAAGAATAATGGACAACATGAGCGAATTGACTACAACATTGTTGAGATGGAGAAGAAGTGTTTCTAGTAATATATTCTAGACATGGCGCCATGCTGATTAGGACATTTGTGCAGCTTGACTGAGCTGAAACAATCGAAATCACCGCCATTGAAGTTGTGAGCAACAACAAACACATTTCAAGTTTCATGTTTTTCTTGTGTTGTTTTGAGAATCTCTCAAGAGTTTGTTTGAATTTGATTTGTTGAGTTTAATAGTTTGTGTTGGAATGTTTTGTGAATAAGTAAATAAATAAGAAGAAAAAGACGAAAATAAGGATATGGCTTCATTTGCATGACCAACTTTTGCAACCCCTGGTGAAGTTTACGTTATGATTTAGAAACTATAGACTTTTGTGAAAGAATATAATTACGTTTATGTGACTAAATTTAGGCTGTTTGTTGAACTACTTTTTTTAATTATATCATTTTCTTAAAAGTTGACATTTGCTTGCTGAATTTTTAAAAGGAAAGACTTGTAGAGAAATTGTTTTCTTTTTAGGCTATATGTTACTTTTGTATAATATTGAATACACTTGATTTATATATTAGTTGTTAGATAGAATTTTAATAATAATATTGTGGCTGTCAAAAATGCAAGAAGAAGTCATTTAAACTTTTTTTAGTTTGGACCTTTGTTAAAAAAATTGTTTAGTTGTTTGAATGGGGATTGATCTAACTTTTAATATATATTTTACCATTTCTAAGCTGCTCTTACTATGAAGTTATAAAAAAAGGTCAAAGAAGTCAAAGTTTATTCTTAATATACAATTATATTTTGTTATTTCCCTCAATTTTTGTCTATATTCGTGTGTTATTTTTTGTAGCAATTTTCTTTTTACTCATGTGAGTAATTAAGTAAATAAAAAGAAACTGATACCACAGAAAAAGACAAAACTAAGGATGTGGCTTAATTTGCATGACCAACTTTCGCAATGGTAAAGTTTGCGTTTAGACTCAGAAATCGAGACTCCGGGATGCTCCACAACACGTAAACCATAAGACAATCGTCACGACCATTAAAGAACAAAACCACGACGGAGTAAAAAACGTTTTGAGCCATGACTTGACTTGAACCACCGATTCTTCGATCAACAAATATCCTAACTAACCAAGGAACATCAAGCAAAACTCTCTGGAATGTCTGATATTCACGAAGACATTTGTGAAAGAAAAAATGTTTCATTGTGATTTCACAAGCATCAATCACAATCGCTGTTTTTTTTCTTCTTTCATTTATCTTCGTGAATATATAGACATCTCGTAAAGTGTTTCTTGAAACTCCTTGCTCAGTTGGATTTTTGTTGATCTTGGAACCGATAGCTCGAGTCAAGTCTAGATTCAAGATGTTTCTTACTCCGTCGTCTTTTTGATCTTTAGTGGCCGTGATGATAGTAAAACGTTTATGATTCAGAAACTTAGGCTTTTTGAAAGAACGTGATTTTATTTTGCTGACTACTTTTGTGATTATATAAAAATTTTAAGTTTGACTTGATTGACATTTTTTTTATAAAGTGATATTGATCACCTTATATATATATCCATAAAGCAAATTGATACAACACAATACAATATGCATAAAGCAAAGAGATACAAGTACAACACACTCTTTGCATTACAATTCAATATCACCCATAAAGTAGGGATTCATTCATATATACACACCACAGAACATCAGAATAAATTGTGATTTAATAGACTAAAAAAGAACTTGTTTAGTTATTTGAATGGAAAAACATTGATATAATTTTTTTATAATATGAAAAAGGTCAAAGTTCTTTATGTTTGTTATGTTATACTTCCCTAAAAAAAAAATTTCATATCCTGTTTTTATTGCTTAATAGCATTTTTTTTAGTTTATCTTCTCTGACTTTTGATTTTATATCTTGTTTAAATACACAAATGTAAATTTTAAAGTCAAAAATATATATTATGGGCTTTGATATTCCATTTAAAAGCCCAAAATAAACTTTTTACACGTGGGCGCATTCTAATGGCTGATCACTGCCAGCTCAGCTCATGTCACCAACCCAAAATCTTTCTCGCTTCAGAAAAATAGATGTAGGGGTAACTTCGTAAATACGCTATCAAACCTCCACAAGTTATTATTTCCCGCCACCATCGTTATACGAGTCTCTTAGTCGTCCCTACGAATCAGCCATTAAGTAATCTCTGTAACTAACTAATCACAAAGGAGAGATCTCTGAAACAACAACAACAATGGCCGCCACAAGCACCACCGTCGGCTTCATCCTCATACTCGCGATCACCTTCTCCTCCTCCGCCGCCGTAACTGCTACGCAGGCACCTTCGTCTTCTCCACAGAATCTGACCTGTACGGAGGAGCTCGTTATGTTCTCTCCTTGCCTTCCTTACGTCTCCGCTCCGCCGAACAACATGTCAGAGACGCCGAGTCCTATTTGCTGCTCTGTTTTCTTGTCATCTATTCATTCTACCGTCGGAAACTGCCTCTGTTATCTTCTCCGGCAGCCGATGATCCTTGGATTCCCGTTGGTTAGATCTAGATTGCTTTCTCTTTCCCAGATCTGTACCGATCAAAGTTCCGACGAATCTTTTGAATCTCGCTGCTCGCCGTCAGGTTTAGTTTCGAATTCTAGTATCCAATTGAATCGATTGAATGAACACAGTCGAATCGTAGATGTGTAAGTTTAGGTTTTTATCTTCGGTGCAGAGTCGCCGGAGCTACCTCCGCTTCAGAGTATTCAGTTCACAAATCCGTTTGGTTCCGGTAAAAGGATAATTTCGATTGATTCGGTAATGTTTCGTTGACATGAGACTGAGTTTCGTTTATTCATGCATGTCTGCAGGTAATCGAGTTTCCCCTTCGCCTCAATCGATCGGTTTGGCACCGGAAATTTCACCAAGCTCCGATCAATTCTCACCGGACACAGCTACCGTATCATCACCACCACCACCACCGCTTCAAGAATACATCTCAAACGGCTCTCCCAAGTCCAGAAACTTCTGGTTTTTATCAACCATCATCATGACTTCAGCTATTATTCTCACTCACATCTGAAATAATCTGTGTTTAGGTTTACTTCTTTTTTCCTTTTCAATCTGAATTTTCATTGATACGAAGATTATATAATAGTTGAAGATTTCATCGTTTAGGTTTACATTTCATTACTTTTCCCTTTCATATACGCAATTAAAAAAAAAAAAGATTTCATTTCAAAGTTTAAGACATGCAAATCATCATTATCTGGGAACTTTAATTTCCATGGGTAATAACATAAACGTCTAATAAACCCAAACAATTAACTCAGACAGAAGCAGTGGTGACGTCTTTAACAGACTGACGCCAAGCGTACTCACGAGCTCCATCCTTGTCGACCATCTTGATAACAAAGTTTGGTGGTGCAATGACTAGCCTTGACCTGATCTCAAGTATGCATTTGTCGACCAATTCAATGGCTTCTTCAACAGACATGTCGCTGCGGTAGTGCCTGTCCATTGTTGAGAGAGAGAAGTATGAGCCGTAACCAAATGCTCCCTTATCAACCTTGTGAAGAGTTGCAATGTAGTCAATGTAGTAAAGAGATGCGCCTGCTTCTTTGTCATAGCCAGCCATCAGGATGTTCACAGAATATGGATTCTGTAATCAAACAGAACAAACAGCAATGAGAACTCTCAAAACGGATTTAAGTGCGAATATGCAGACCAATCGTAAACAAACAAAGAGAGATATGAGGAAATCCATCAAAGATCATTTTAACAATATATAGCAAAGGCTTCATGGGTATATCAGTATGTATTACCTAACTTAACATTGCCTAAAAGTTGGAAGATTTACTACTCGAAATGAGCAAAAAGAATCATAAATCAGTTAGCCTTGAGTATCAGATTTCCATAACCAAGCCACTTACTTAAACCAGAGTAACCATAAAAGCTAGCACACATTTTCCTAGTCTTGTAAATTCTAGTCAAGGAAATAAATAATTACTTATCAAGCTTAGCATAAGAAAAATATGTTTCAATCCAAGTTTCATCTTTCCTGCATCAAAATTTCATTACTTTAACCAACTCAAATAGCAACTTCTGAGACATCCAAGCACGGAAAACTGCAACAAAGTGTGGAATAGTCTCATTGTATTGTTACAATTCCTTAAATATTTCTAAAGGACACATAATATGGTTAAATAATGAACACATAGTTATTATTTTCCAATCACATAGAGCTATTCTGAGGTCAACGAAAATCATAATGGTAGAACTTAACTCAACAACTTCGATGGTCAGAATCTCAGAACTACTTGCATCAAAAATATATTAACATGGCCAGATAGAAGATGAAGTGAAACACAAGAACCCAAGGGCTTAAGTATATCAACAAGTATCAACTATCAAACACCTTAATACTATAAAAAACACATTATGACAGAGGAAAATCTCAATCCAATTGTCATAAAACTTTATAAGTTAAGCTAAATTGCATCAAAAGAGGAATGAATATATAAACCAAGAACAAGCACTTAAGTGGTTACTCCCATCAATCCATTATCAGCTCATACTCCCCAATCTCACTATTTCATAAAAGCAACTAAGGAAAAGAGATTATAAACCCTAATTCCCTAATCTCAAATAAGCAGGGCAAATTCTGAAATCTGAAATAAATAAAAACCCTAGAGCTCACCTTTCTCAAAGCAGTGGCGAGCTCTCCACGAGTAAAGTTCGCAGCAGCAGCAGTAGTCAAAGGGATCCCATTTCGAAACTGATACAGTGACACATTCTTCTGAACATACTCCGTAAACTGAACCCTAAATAAGCCCCAAAAACACGAAATCAAATCCATGTACTGATCAGAGACAAAGAGAGATAGAGAGGCGGAGGAGGTTTTACCGGTCACCAGGCTCGCCACTGGCGGCGATAAGCTTGTGTGAGTCAAGAGCCATGATCTTGTCCTCGTTGTTCTTGTGAAGAAGGATACTGTGAACTGCCGATGTATCCGCCGCTACAATAGCGAATCCATTCCCAACTAAGCCGAATACACACTCCATCTTCAGATCTGTCTCTCAGTTTCTTCGATCTTTTCCAATTTTCGATTTCCGACTATTCTTTTCTTCCGGTCGCTGGAGATATAAGAGCTCAGATCAAAAGGCGACTTGGCGAACAAGATGGGTTCTTCATCGGGTAATTCTATAAGATAGTAAAGGGTATTTTCGACATATCAAGTTATAAAAGGGACTAAGGTTAAAATCTCTATTTTTAAAAGTATGAGGATGTAAAGAGAGATATAAAAAAAAGTTAGGGGGTTTAATAGTAAATAAAAATGGATTCTGCAAGCAACCTCTCGTTTGCTTCTCTCTCCCGCTTCTTGCTTAGTCGCCGACCTCTGAGAAGAATAAGGTCTAACAATGGAACTCTGCGATTGTTCCTTTAGTCTCTTAACTATAAAAAGAATTTGATTTTATTTCTCGTTTTTTCTGTCTCCTCATCGATTTCAAGGAGGTTAATTGCTATAATTCCGAGCTTCCTTCAAGAGTTTAAATTTCTGTGATTCAGAGCTTCCTTCAAAGTAAATGACTTGTATCGTGATTCTACTCGAGCTGTATTGCTTTTGGTGAACAAGGGATACATTAAAAATGGCGTATTCTGTTCTTCGTGTTCTTAAGGTTTCAGCTTTGGGGATTTCTCGTGTTCTTCAAGGTTGGAGCATCCAAACCCTTTTATTCTCTGTTTTCTGTTTGGTTTAACATATTTGAGTCCAGTTTATTAGCTAACTTAGAAAGAAAATGACCAGAAATTTTGATCATATAGATGTTGACATTTGAACCTTTTAAATTCGAAGTTTGCAATATCTGACCTTTATGAGCTCTACAGCTTCTACACTTGTTTCTGTGTAGTTTTTAGAAGAAGATTGGATTGGTTAATGTTATATCTTGATGGCTTCGTGTTACCAAAATGTTTCAGCTGATAAGGGAAGTTTGTGGCGGTTTCACTTAGAACCTGAGTTTGGTGAGTTTTTGAGATTGGGTCTCTTGACTAGGAACTACAGAAAGAACTCAGGATCCCCAAAGTTCGACTTCACTGGCACCAAAGCCACCTCAAAGTTCGATTTCACTGATCTCACGTAAGACCAAAACTTCTTGTAGATTCTTTGTTTGATAAGAGATGGATATTATTGTTTACTCCCCAATAGCAATCAATCGTGATTCTTTTTCAGATCTTGACCATGCTTATGATTTTCTGTAGTGAAGATATTAGTAAAGGGGAACTGATTTTATATTCATGTCATTACCTTGAATTTCAGCTGTCCTCATACATGGTATCCAATTGCTCGGAAGAAGAAGCGGAAGGTCATTCTACACGTTGGTCCGACAAATAGTGGGAAAACATATAATGCCCTGAAGCACCTTGAGCAGAGTTCTTCAGGTATGCCTTAGAAGGTGACTAATAAACTTTTGTTTTTGTTTTTTGGAAGCCATTTCTTGAACTGTTTAAGATTTGCTTCTTTCACTTGAAGGCGTATATTGTGGTCCGTTAAGGTTGTTGGCATGGGAGGTAGCTAAACGGTTAAATAAAGCAAATGTTCCATGTGATTTGATCACGGGACAAGAGAAAGAGTTAGTGGAAGGAGCAACACACAAAGCTGTGACAGTTGAAATGGCTGATGTTACATCGGTCTACGATTGTGCCATCATTGATGAAATTCAGGCTAGTCTTGCTTGACTTTGGCTGAAGTAATCGACACGAACTTTTTGTTTTCTTATTCTCATCCTTTATTTCCCGATTTTCAGATGGTGGGATGTACACAAAGGGGATTTGCATTTACTCGTGCTCTACTTGGAATTGCGGCTAATGAGCTACATTTATGTGGCGATCCAGCTGTCGTACCTCTTGTTGAAGATATTCTGAAAGTAACTGGAGATGATGTCGAGGTACCCCTTTTTCTTTTCTAATTCTTTCTTATCTATATTGAATACTGTGATATTTTAGACACTCTTAATGTACACAACCTTTTGATCCCCTTAATTTTGTATTTAGGTTCATACATATGAGAGGCTTTCACCATTAGTCCCTTTGAAGAATCCAGTTTCGTCAGTTTCCAGTATTAAAACTGGGGATTGTCTTGTAACCTTTTCACGGAAAGATATATATGCGCATAAGGTTCGCAGATATTTATCTTGTTCTCTCTTCATGTATCTTGTATGTTTTAGCTTGAGTTTGCTGCCAGAAAGAAATAGAACATTTTGGCATCATATTGAAATGGATACGTAGTTCTATTGCCCTAATATTTCTCTACTCGTCATGAGTATTGAATGTTTCTGAATGTTTCTGTTGCGTTCATATACTTATTCTTTGCTCTTCTTTTTTTGTACCTTTTCGTAGAAAATAATTGAACGTGCGGGGAATCATCTTTGCTCTGTGGTTTATGGGTCATTGCCTCCAGAGACTCGCACATCACAGGTTTGAGTTCTTTACTGTTCTGGCTTTTGACGTAACTGGATGGTTGAAGAATTATCTCTTTTGTTCCCCAAGTTCAAATTATTCTCCCCAATTATAATGCTTTGTGGACTGCAGGCAACAAGGTTTAACGACGAGACCAATGACTTCGATGTTCTTGTTGCCAGTGATGCGATCGGCATGGGTCTTAATTTGAATATTTCAAGGATTATCTTCTCAACCCTTCAGAAATTTGATGGTACTGGGACCAGAGACCTAACCGTATCTGAGATTAAACAAATTGCAGGTATAAGTCAACAAATATATCAATTAAAAATTCAAGAGTGGTGGTATGTCCTTTTCTAATGTTCTCATGATCCTGTTGTAGGGAGAGCTGGCAGATTCCAATCAAAGTTCCCTATTGGCGAAGTAACTTGTTTGTACAAAGAAGATCTTCCGTTGCTCCACTCTTCTCTCAATTCTCCTTCACCTCTTATTGAGGTAATTTTATAGCGTTAAGGTTAGTTCTATACACCTTTTCTTTCTTAAGCTTGTCTAAGTTTGCAAAAAACTTCTATCATGCAGCGAGCTGGACTATTTCCAACATTTGACCTCCTGTCTAGGTATTCCCAAGCACACCCTAAACACGGATTGTACCAGATATTGGTAAGATACATATTTTTCCTTCGTTATTCTCGGTCCTTGTGAGTGGATCTGAAATCATAGCTCATTAACTTGGCAGGAACATTTTGTTGATAATGCTAAGCTGTCTTCAAACTACTTCATCTCTAATGTTGAAGATATGATGGTAAAGCTCAGCGATGATGTAGTTTTGTTCAGACATTAGGCAGAGAGTTTCTTTCTTCTTTTTTTAACACATGTTGGTCTTGATTTTCAGAAAGTTGCCGCTCTTGTTGATGAATTACCCCTCGGATTGCAAGAGAAGTACCTTTTCGTGGTCAGGTAATAACAAAAATAACATAGTTTTCAAATATGATTCAATTGGATACAAGCTTGGACTGATCAAAAGTTACTTATGTGCAGTCCAGTTGATATAAGTGACGAAATTTCAGGTCAGGGACTTGCACAGGTAAAAAAAATAGAAGCTCTTATCAATCTTCTTTTGAGTGATCGATAATGGCATCTATGTATGCAAAACAATTGTTCACTTTGACTTTTTTTTTTGTTGTTACATCAGTTTGCGCAAAACTTCTCAAAGACAGGTGTTGTGAGGCTCACAGAGATACTTGCACCCGACAGAGTTAAGGTTCCCAAAACACCAACAGAACTCAAGGAACTTGAATCCCTTCACAAGGTAACATCTTAAAGGAATGTTATAGGTTTTAATCAAGAATTTGGGTTAAAATAGAATCTTGAAAGCTCGTATGCAGTGCAATAGATGGGTTTTGTGTTCATTTTGATCTTAATTTGGATGTTTCTAGTCTAACTAGAGGTCTGAATATCACACGGTTTAACAGGTTTTCGATCTGTATGTATGGTTAAGCTTAAGGCTAGAGGATTCTTTTCCTGACCGCGAAGTAGCAGCTTCGCAAAAATCAATCTGCAATAAGTAAGTAGCTTGAATTAGAAACACCATCATCTTTTTCCTATGTTTTACTTCACGTTTTGATCCAAAGAAACATTGAATTTTGTAGATTGATTGAACAGTTCTTAGCGGGAAATAGATTAAACTCTCCTACTCGTGTCTCGCGTTATCTGAGGCGGCAAAAATTCTGAGAATACATTTCCAGTTTGGTTAGACAATTTTCTTCTTCTGTTCGTTGGCTTGGTCACTGAGGAAGAAGTAAAAAACAAGCGACTGTGGTGCCACAAGATCGTCTTACAACAACCTGATTATGGAGCATTCAAAAGTTGTCATTACTCATTAACAGAAAACCATTTAATTTATTTGTTTATTTTATCATTTCTAGCTCTGTTATATATCATTTGATCTCGCAAGTTTTTTTTTTTTTCTGCTCTTTGGATTGAATTGACATAATTTAATTCATTTGATCTTCTAATGGGATCATACATCTTCTGAAACCAATATTAGCAAGCAGAAAACAAAAATTGCCATTTAGAGAAAACAAAGATCTTTCATCTTATAAAGCACAAGTCATTTGTCCAATAAGAATTCGCCACATAGATTTTGATTTTAAATTTAAATCCCATTAAAATTTTAAAAATTCATTAAAATCTGAAAATCCTTACAAATATCCAAATTAAAATTATAAAAACTCATTTTTATTTCTATAACTCCTTTATTATTTCATTTCTCCACAACTCTAAAATATCTCCCACTACATCACGTTCAAATATATTCCAAGCTTCAGAACTTTTTTTTTTCTTTTTTATCTATTTTACAATTTTGAACTGCTTTTTTCTCTTATTTCTCTCTGTTGTTCTTTTTCTCATCTCTATTTATGCATGTATATCACAAATCAATATATATTCATTTAAATTTATTTTTCTTTACTTCATACTAATTAATCTTTTGTGATCCATCAGGTTTAAGATGTCTTTGGATTTTAGTTCAATTTCTCAACTAAATTCTTCAAAAAAAGAATGAAAGATTAGAGCTCTAATATCTCGGACTTGGAATTTTCATCCTAAAAATAAACCTGAATCAATTCTTGGCATGGAAATTATTCTGGTGGATAAAAAAGTATTAATTTTAAAAATATTTGTTTAAATTAATCCTTCTATTACTATTTTTGTATGTTTAAGCGTTGTTACAAAAAAAAAATCATCTATGGTAGCAAAATTTTGATGAGTCTTTCATCTCCTACGGTAACAAATTTTCGTTGTTAACATTTTTTTTAATTTTAAGCATCTCAATTTTATTGCCTTTTAAATAATTTAAAGGGCAATTCTTTTAAATAGCACAAAATAAAGTTTTTGTTCCGAAAATAGCACTAAGTTTTATTTAGGACAAAAATAACATTTTTATTAAAGGGTAATTCTCTTATATAAGTACAAATCTCCTAAACCCTAAGCTCTAAACCCTAAACCCTAAGCCCTAAGCCTTAAGCCCTAACCCCTAAACCCTAAACCCTAATTCCTAAACCCTAAACCCTAAGCTCTAAACCCTAAACCTTAAACCCTAAACCCTAAACCCTAAACCCTAAGCCCTAAACCTTAAACCCTAAGCCATAAACCCTAAGCCATAAACCCTAAACCTTAAGCTATAAACTCTAAGCCATAAATCCTAAATCCTAAACCCTAAATCCTAAACCCTAAACCCTAAACCCTAAGCGCTAAACCCTAAACCCTAAATCCTAAACCCTAAGCCCTAAACCCTAAATCTTACTTCATACCCTTAAAAACTATACCCTAAATCCTAAAATACTTAACCCAAACCAACAAATTAAATTATTGCTCTTTATAAAAATGTTATTTTTGTCCAAAATGAAAAAGTGTGCTATTTGTGACAAAAAAACTGAATGTGATGCTATTCTGGAATTTCTCTAATTTAAATGTCTTTACAGTTTTATAAAAGTTTTTAACAATTATTTCTAACTTTTTATTTAACTAAAATTTGACATAAAAAATTTTAAACTTTTTTAAAAACCAACATGTAAATATACTAGTTTATTAATAAAGTGACAATAACAAGATTAAGAAAAATTATTCGTTTTTCTTTTTTTCAGCCAGCCATAAAATCAAAAACTCGGATTCCATCATAACATTGAATATTGACAACGATCAAAAATAAATAAAGTAAAAAAGAAGTTTCTTGAAGAAGAAGGAACAGAGAGCATTCAATTCAAATGACAAAACCAGAGGAGAAGTAAAAAAAGGGAAATTCAAGGTCCACGAGCCGGAGCAAAGCAGAAACAGCCCGGACTCTGATCTTCCGGTATCATTCCGCCGCCTTTAGTAGTATCAACTCCTTCAAGCATCTTCACCACTTGTGCCATTTCCGGCCGTTTCTCCGGATTCCCATCCCAACATTTCCTCATTATGCTCGCCAATGCGTTCGGACAGCATCTAGGTATCTCCGGTCTCAGATTCTTTTCCAAATCCATATATAAATCAAAAGTTTTAGAATTTGACCTTACGTAAGATTCAAGGAAACTAGCTTAGCTAGGGCTTTTGACTTACATGTAAAACAACAGCAGAAGAAACATCAACAAAGCTAAGATCAGGATAAGGCATATCGCAGCAGTAGATTTCCCATAAACATATCCCAAAGCTGTAAACATCACACCTTCTGTTGTATGGCTTACCATCTATGACCTAAAAATAACACTGAGTTTTTATTCCATTCGGTTTTGAAAAACAGAGAAAAGAAAGGTTTAGTTTTTTTTTTTTTTAACCTCAGGAGCCATGTATCCAAGAGTACCAGTTTCTCCTGTCATGTCCTTTGGATTAAGAGCTTCCACTCGCGCTACTCCAAAATCTGCTATTTTCAAATTCTTTTGAGCATCCAAAAGCATATTCTCTGTTTTCACATCGCGATGCACAATCTTCTCTGAATGCAAATAGCTTAGCCTGCAGCAATAACAACAATAAGAGGTTTTTGTCACAAATTTTTTGAAAAGATTTATAGTAGTGTAAGAAGATTCACTTATGTACCCTCGGGCAAGATCGAGAGCGAGTTTGATAACAGCTTTAAAAGCGAGTTTCTTGCGCTTATGACGAATCAAGTGTTGTTTCAATGTTCCACTAGGGAGATATTCCACAACCACACAACAAGCTTGTTGAGGCAACGAGTTTCTTGAATCAGCTGATGGTATTCTAAGGTTCGTTGTTCCCATTGACGCTCCAACAAACTGTTTCATCATTTCAAGATTTCAATACTCAATTTGTGTGAACTTACTTAACCAGCTAAACTACTTAACCAACCTTTGTGACATTTAGATGGTTGAGTTTATGCCAAACAGTGACTTCTTGACGGAACAAAGCCCGATTTGTAGCGGTCTTAGCCGATGTTTCATTCCCATCATCTTCCCAATCAAGTACCTTCACTGCCGTTTACTCAAACAACCACCAACATACAATCACAATCTCTAATGGAAACATAATACAAAGAAACAAGGTTTTTGAATTTGATTTTTTTTTTACCTGCAACATCTTGGCCATCATAAGTGCCTTTGTAGACAGTACCATAAGTACCACGAGCAATAATATCACTTGTTACCAACTTAGCCAAATCAATTTCCCATTCTTCCTTGGCTTTTTTACTCACCTCAAGGTTCCTTGACCAAACCCTACTTAGATGTTTCTCAAGCTGTCTATCTAAACTCTTCAAATCAATCTTAGCTGCTCGAAAGATCTTGTCTTTCTTGCTATTGTTCCCATCTTCTTCTGATTTGTTCTCCATGTCTTATAATTTAAATCAATTAACTAGAAAAAGAAGACCACACAACTTTAAAAAAAAAACAGATTCTGACTCAAAGCTTTAATCTTCTAATCATCATCATCATCATCATGAAACCAAGTATTATTTTTTTCAGATTACTAGTGAATTTGAAACCACGCAAGTTTATTTTAAAAAAAAAACAAATCTTTTTTTTACTACTAGGTTAAACAAAGCTACTTAAACAATGAAGATAGTCTAGATTCTTATAAGAAACTATTAATCACCAAAATTCTCAAAGATCATGCACATCCAAATAATGAAATTTTCTCCAATTGAAGCCTAATTTTTTTTTTTTTAATTAAAAAATCAAAGTAAACTCTAAGAAAACGACTTGTTACCAACAATTATCTTTTATGATCTAATATAGCACACGAATGATCAATACTAATAATATTCAATCAATAAAAAATGCCAAAGCAGAAGTCAGCTGTTTCATCCACTAAGACATGCAGAAACGTAATTAACGCAATAGGCTAATTGTAAAACGATGGTTGAAGGGAACGAAAGAGATGAATTTTAATGATGGGTTTGGGATTAGGCAAGCTAATAAAGCGAGATTTATCTCAGGAAACAGAGGATTGTTTCTCAAAAATCTCTTCTGTTTTTTGAGTGTATGATTGAAAAAAAAAAAAGATCTCAAAGAGAGAATCTTAAAAGGACTTAGGAAACGACGGAAGAGAGATGGAGAGTGAAAGACGGAAGAGAAGCTGTTTCTTTCAGGCTGGTTTTAAGGAGACGTATTTATTTGTTTTCATTCTCAAATATATTTTAAAGAAAAATATCTTTGATTTTTTTTGGCTTTTTATAGAAAATAAATATTACAAAAATCTTTTCTACAACTTAAAACGTTTATATTGTCATTAATCAAAGAGAAAAGAATAAATATATTATTATATAAACCAAATAAACCTTGATGCATCTCCTTGACACTTGTCAAAATTATAATAATGAGGATCATGACACATGTCAGTTTTGATAGATTAGATTATGGAACGTGTGAAAAATTATTTCTTTAATCAAAAAGGAAAAATCAACCAAAAAAAAGAAAATAAATAAGAATTCCATAATAAATTCTGTAAATCTATAATAAGTTTATAAAGAAAATAATTTTTTTAATCTATTTCCTTAATCAAAACGGATAACCAACGAGAAAAAGAAAATAAATAAAACTTCCATAATAATTTATTTAATCAACTTTGATTCGATTTTGCCACTTCTTAAAAAACTTCTAAATAATCAAAAAAAAAAAATTCAGTTTATTCTTACTAAATTTTTTAATACAATTTAAAATTACCCTTTCTTTCTATGAGAGTCGCGAGCTTGTTGTAGTCGGTCCGAAAGAACCTTGCTGCTTACTTGCTATATTCCCGCATTCTTGCATGGCTTGCGCGCAACCCCGCCCTGCT
>VBRH01000736.1:2937-13448 GCA_014578085.1 Cardamine resedifolia | reverse complement strand
TAAATTAAATTCTTAATAAAAATTGAAAAATATTAATAAAAAAAGAAAAAATAATTAATAACATATTATCGAATCCTGTAAAGAAATTTTTTATAAATTTGCACCTCAATATAAATAATGTTGTACTCTCTCAACTTTGCACCAAACAAACTCAAAATCTAATTCTATTTGAAATAAACTAATTCATCAAAAATTGTTTTAAAATCTAGAAATATGAATAGTTAATAATAAAAAATTAATTCAATATAAATAGGAGAATGGAAAATTAGATATATAGATACATTTTTTTGTCAACCATTTGTATTACTTAAAATGATATTTTAAAGTCTTGCAAGTAGTTTGTCATACGCTCACCCCGATTATTAAATAAAATAATTGAAGTCCAATAAACTTCTTAATAAGAATTAGGTTAAGCAATACATATTTGAATAAAATTAAACATGAAAATTACACACTACTGAAAATA
Source organism: Cardamine resedifolia (assembly GCA_014578085.1). Lineage (NCBI taxonomy): Eukaryota > Viridiplantae > Streptophyta > Magnoliopsida > Brassicales > Brassicaceae > Cardamine > Cardamine resedifolia. Next base: position 12,982 of record VBRH01000736.1, on the reverse strand, counting down.
GAAATTGAAGAAAATATTTTTTTCCATAGAGGAGAGAAGACATGTTGTGTAAATAATTTTTTTCCAAAGGGAAGAAGTCAAAATTGTTCTCTCTTAAAGGGAAGAAATAAAAACAAGAGGCGGAGATCTACTCTGAGAAACTTAATTCTACCGGAGCTAACTCACATACCCAAATTTGGATCCGGAAGAGGGAGAAAGGTGGGGCTTCTGCTGAAGATTGAAGATGATGGTGAATGAGAATCCGTAGACGGAAAAGAAAAGAAACTGCAAAAAACAAATATGTTCAGAATATAACCCGATATAGGAATAAAAATCGAGATATATTGACGGACTAAGCTAGAGGATGTTTTCAGACGGGTCCTAACCTAGTGTCTAAATAAACTACCAATAAACGATACTAATAAGTAGGGGTGTTAAAATAGGTCACAGGTCATGAGTCTAACTCAACCCAATTCATGAATCCTAATGGTATAAAATTTTGACTCTATAAGGGTTAATGGATTAAATGAGTTGGTTTGTGATGAGCTGATGGGTTACCCATTTGATCCATTAATTTCTTAAATTGAATTAAACCAACTTAACCAATTTTCACAATCTTCCAATTTTTCTGCCAAAATGCAAATATGCAATTTTCCCGTCAAAATACGACGCCAATCAAACCGAACATAGCGAGATGTGTATAGACGGTTTGTGGTGTGGTGATATCAAGATACAAGTATGCGCTTTGGGTACGAGAGTATCCAAGAAAAACACATGGTTTAGACTTGTCTTCTTGTTTGTGGGTGTTATAAGGACGAAGCCATGGGAAGCACATACACCTGAATCTTTGTAATTTTGTGTAGTTTGGTGGGCGGTTGAAAAGCTTTTGAAACGGAGAGTTATAGGCAAGGTTTGGTGTTGGTAAGCGGTTGATAAGAAAGACAGATGTGGCAAAGGCAAACGGCCAGAAAGATTTTGGAACCGAGGCTTGCGATAGGAGTGTGATACCAATTTCAATTATGTGTCTATGCTTGCGCTCATAAATGCCATTGTGTTCTGGTGTGTATCTGGTAGTGATGACCTCGTCGTATCAACACTTTGGAAACAGAATAAGAACTTGGACAAGACACAAGTGATTTCTGGGCAATTCCGATTACCTCTTTTTGGCTTTTTCATTTTCTTAAATAGTCAAATACAAGAATGAGAAAGTGGAGACGCAGCTCCTAAAACAAAGGAAAATGGAAGAGTGGAGAAGATGGTTCATATTCAATACGAAGACCAATTCCTCTTGTTATTAACAAACAACAATGAAAACGTGAAATAAAGAAACAGACCCACGATTGGCCTTAAACCATATACTTCCGGTTTGGTACTCTGTTCCGGTTTGACATTCTTCTCTCCGATTCTGATTTAGTTGTCCCGCTCTTGTCCACTCCATCTTCTTCACTTCGACACTCATCAATACTCCCGCCGTAATTGAGAACTTTGTCCTCAAGGTTCAAACTCGAAAAACTCCGACGTAGCTGCAAAACTTCTTCCCAAGTGGCATCGTCTGGAGATAAACCCTGCCATTGAATAAGAGCTTCACAGACCCGAGTCTGACCTTGTGTAGATTCCCGCTGCTGTAGCACACGTTCCGGTTGGAGCTGCAACACGCCATTGTTGCGAAGTGGGGGCAGCCTCCCAGCTGTCCGGATGGCCTCGCCGACGCGCTGCTTAAGGAGGGAGACATGGAAAACCGGATGGATACGGGTTCCCGCTGGTAACTTAAGACGGTACGCCACCGGACCCACCTTTGCTTCGATTTGGAAAGGCCCATAGTATCGAGTTACCAGTTTTTGAGACGTACGCCGGAAAACAGAATGTTGGCGATACGGTTGTAATCGCAGATATACCCAATCGCCGACTGAAAAACGGACCTCACGTCGTTTGGAATCTGCCGTCTTCTTCATGGTGTTGATCGATCTCTCCAAGTGAGCTTTTAATTCACGTATCACCTCGTCACGACACATGAGTTGTTCTGCGACTTCATCAACAATGGCGGAGCCAACCTCATACGCTAGAAACGGTGGAGGAGGTCGTCCATAAAGGGCTTGAAAAGGAGTCATACCCGTTGAAATATGGAATGTCGTGTTGTACCAATACTCCGCCCATGGTAAGAAGGAACTCCATTGACGGGGTCGGTTGTGAGTGAAGCACCTGAGAAATTGCTCAATACATCGATTGACAACTTCAGATTAGCCATCCGTCTGTGGATGATAGGCGGATGACATCCGCAGTTTAGTGCCTGACAAGCGCCAGAACTCTTTCCAAAAATTACTTACAAAGACCGGATCGCGATCGCTGACAATGGAGCGTGGCATCCCATGAAGCTTGACTATATTAGACACGAACTTGGAAGCAACGGAACTCGCTGTATACGGATGGGATAGTGCTACCAGATGAGCGGATTTGCTGAGGCGATCCACCACCACCATAATCGATGTAAAGTTATCCGATACCGGTAGACCATCCACAAAATCCAACGAGATGTCTTCCCACACATGGTCCGGAACCGGTAATGGCTGAAGCAACCCTGCGGGAGAGAGAGTAGCAGACTTGGCACGCTGGCATGTGTCGCAGGCAGCAACATATTCTTGGACAGTCCGCTGCATCTTAGGCCAGTGAAATTGATGTGGTTTAAATGTGCGGAGAGATCCGAAATGACCCCCAGATGGCGTATCATGATATTCTTGGAGCAAGCTCTTAATAAAAGATGAGTTTGGTGGAATTACCACGCGATTGTTGTAACAGAGCAAGCCGTTTTTCCAAGAGAAGGGCTGTCCCGGTGATTTCTCGGCAAGGTGACCGCTGCGGACCATGTAAGGGTCGACTTTGGCTGCTGTTCGAAGCTCCTCCCACAAGCTTGAAGTCTGTACAAAAACCGCGTTGAGGCAGGGGCTATCCGCGCGCCGTGAGAGCGCATCCGCCGCTGAGTTTGTGGAGCCCGGTCTGTAGGTGATCTCATAGTCGTAACCCGCCAACTTGCCCATCCACTTTTGTTATTCCGGTGTTAGGATCCGTTGTTCCAGCAGAAAACAAAGGCTTTTTTGGTCTGTTTGGATGGTGAAACGACGACCGAGAATGTAAGGACGCCAAAGCCGTACCGCCACGACGATAGCCAGCATTTCACGAGCATACGTAGACCAGTTTTGTTTTGCCACACTAAGAGACCGGCTCATAAACGCAAGAGGTCGACCGTGCTGTGACAAAACCGCGCCTATGCCGTCGCCCGATGCATCTGTCTCGATCACAAACTGTGTGTCGAAGTCCGGTAATGCCAATGTGGGTGTGGTTGTCATTGCTGATTTAAGCTTATCGAAAGCACTAGCAGCATCCGTATCCCTACCAAACTTGCCTTTTTTTTAACAGATTCGTCAACGGTCTGGCAATGACGCCATAATCTTTGACGAATTTCCTGTAATACCCGGTAAGGCCAAGGAACCCGCGGAGTTCTGTGATCGTCGTCGGTGGTGGCCAGTCGAACATGGATTGAATCTTGCCTTGATCCACCTTAACACCCGCGCCCGAGATAATGTGGCCTAAGTACTCCAATTCAAACTTGCTGAAGTCACATTTTTTTAGCTTGACGAACATCTGGTGGTGTTGAAGAATATGCAGCACGATCTGAACATGTTTCAAGTGATCTTCCCAGGTCTTGCTGTACACGAGTATATCATCAAAAAACACCAAAAAAAACTTACGGAGATGCTCACGAAAAATCTAATTCATCAAGGCTTGAAAAGTCGAAAGTGCGTTGCAAAGACCAAACGGCATGAACAAATACTCGTAATGGCCGTTGTGTGTGCGAAACGCTGTCTTTGGATGTCGGGAGCATGAACGCGGACTTGGTGGTACCCATCAGTAAGGTCGAGTTTGGAGAATACCGTCGCGCCGTGTAATTCGTCGAACATATCATCTGCGGTCGGGAATGGAAAACGATCTTTGATGGTGATGGCGTTGAGAGCCCTGTACTCTGTGCAAAAACGCCAGGAGCCATCCTTCTTTTTGACCAGGAGGACCGGTTAAGAGAACGGGCTGGAGCTGGGCTGGATCAATCCCGACGTCAGCATCTCATGGACTTGTTTCTCGATTTCCGCTTTCTAGAAGTGTGCGTACCAATAGGGTTGAACATTAACCGGGTCCGATCCTTCCTTGAGAACAATCCGATGCTCAATTTCTCGCCGTGGTGGTAATTGCGTTGGCGGTTGAAAAACATCATCATATTGCTGGAGAAGACAACGCAGGTCGGGAGGGATGGTGGAAACGTTGTCGGGCGTGGGAGCATCATGGGTTATTTGCAAAGAGAAACAGGCCTGGCCCATTCGTAGGTCTCTAGTAATCTCCTCGGTTTGGGCATGTTGCAGTGGTTGTTGTTGCAGCCCATTTAAAATTGTTTCCTGGTAGCCCACATAAACTTTATATATTGGGCCTTCCAATCACAAAGCATAGGGCCCAACTGCTGCAGCCATTGGATGCCGAGAACGACATCGAGTCCGGTGAGGGGCAAGACAAAAAGATCGACCACGAACCTTGCGGATCCGAGAGCCATGGCGACTTGCCGGTAGACACCTTTGCAACGTAATGGGTGGCCATCGGCGACCTTGACAGAGAAAGGTTTCGTGGTGGTTGACTTCAAATTGAGTTTATTGGCAACTTTCTCACTGATGAAGTTGTGTGTCGATCCACTGTCTATGAGGGCCACCATCTGTTGACGATTGATCAGGGCTTGCACACGTATTGTGTTAGACGAACCCCACCCCGTCAGTGCATGTAGTGTAATCTCCGGTTCACCGGCTTCGTGAAACTCTTCTTCCTCCTCTTCCGTGTCAGCGTCTTCTCAGATCATGAGTAAGAGTTTTGAGGTCTTACATTTGTGACCTGGAGTATATCGTTCGTCGCAGCTAAAACAGAGGCCAAGGCTCCGTTTTTGTTTCATCTCCTCCCAGCTGAGCCGTTTTGGTGTTTGCCGTGGTGGTTCAGAAGGAGGGTTGGGTCGTGGTGGTGACACGAACGATGACCGGGGGATAGGCGGCAATGATATTTTGCTTGGGCTGTAAGGTTGAGTAGAAAAAGTCTTCTTCTGCGTTTGTAAGTGTTCATCGCTCAACCGTGCTAGATTAAAAACCTCTTGTAGCGTTGTCGGGGAGTACATTCTGACATGGGCAGCGATGGATTTGTTCAATCCACCTAGGAACGTACCAACCAGAGCCTCTTCCGACCAGTTGTCGACTTTGTTCTGCAGTTGCTCGAATTCGCATTGATACTTTCGTAATGATCCAGTTTGTTGAATTTTGGACAAAGCTTCGTGGAAGTGTGGTCCATTGGTTGGTCCAAAGCGTTTCCAGAGTTCATCCTCGAAAGTGATCCACGTGGTGGTGTGAGTAGTAGTGCCAAGCCGTTTCGACGTGGCTTGCCACCAATCGTTAGCCTCCCCAGTGAGATGGTACGTGGCGAGACTAACTTGTTGGTTATCTGGTATCTCCTGGTAGTCAAAGTATTGTTTCGCCTAGCTTAACCACTCTTTGGGATCGTCACCGCCAAAACGAGGAAGGTCTAGTTTGACGTGACGGGCCAGGGCTGGTTGGTGTTGCTCGTTTCGTCGTGGCTCCCGTGGCAGCGGTGGTGCAACTTCGCGGTTGATGTGAAGTGCAGTGGTCAAACGATCAATAGACGCACGGTTCTCCTCTCCAATGCGTCGGTTGTTTTCTGTTACCTGGTGAAGAGTAGTCTCCATAGCTTGAAGTTTGGTGGTGAGTAACTGGATTTCGTCTTGCATTGACCAGAGGTTAGACTCAATGTCTTCCAGCCGCTATTTGTTAGTAGCCATTGACTCAGAAGGAGCCAAGACCGTTTGCTGTTGTTTTTTTTTTTTGGTGGAATGGTTTCAGGGGAAAAAAATATATATATATTTTTGTGGAAATGAACTTAGCTCTGGTACCAATTGGTAGTGATGACCTCGTCGTATCAACACTTTGGAAACAGAATAAGAACTTGGACAAGACACAAGTGATTTTTGGGCAATTCTGATTACCTCTTTTTGGCTTTTTTATTTTCTTAATAGTCAAATACAAGAATGAGAAAGTGGAGACGCAGCTCCTAAAACAAAGGAAAATGGAAGAGTGGAGAAGATGGTTCATATTCAATACGAAGACCAATTCCTCTTGTTATTAACAAACAACAATGAAAACGTGAAATAAAGAAACAGACCCACGATTGGCCTTAAACCATATACTTCCGGTTTGGTACTATGTTCTGGTTTGACATTCTTCTCTCCGGTTCTGATTTAGTTGTCCCGCTCTTGTCCACTCCATCTTCTTCACTTCGACACTCATCAGTATCGCGGTGTGGTAAGATGACTTATACCATTCTCGAACAAGTAGGGGCGTAATGCAACGAACTCGCCACCATTGTCACTATATAGAGTAACGACTTGATGTTGAAAACTCTTATCCACGAGTGCTCTAAAAGCGATGAATGCGTCTTTTACTTGTGACTTTTGTTTTAGTGGATAAAGCCATGTGTACCGAGTGAAGTGGTCAACGAGGACAAGGTAGTATTTGAAGTTGTCATTTGATATTATGGGTGAGGTCCAAACATTTGCAAAAATATATTGGAGAGGTCGTGTGGAGGTGATTGATGACTCGGCAAAAGGTAATTTTTGGCTTTTATTGATTAAACAAGGAGTGCACGAATGGTTTTTATTGGATGGAGTAGATAAAGGTAAGGAAAAATGAGAAACAACAACGTTTAAAATCGAAGAAGATGGATGACCGAGTCTTGAGTGCCAAGACGGAAGACTTTTTTTGGGTGATGGAGAGGCGAAAAAGGTTTGGGCGGTTGATGGAGATACCGGCCACTCATACAACTCGTCCTTAGTGATCTCTTGGAGTAACAGGGCCTCCGAGCTGAGATCCTTCACCTGAAAATGCGCGGGGAAAATTCAGCACATACTTGGTTAGTGTTACAAAACTTATAGACGGATATAAGGTTTTTATGGATGTTGGGGACACATCAAACTTTGTTTAAGGATAGAGGACGAGAATTAGAGGGAAGCAATTTTGAACCAGTATGTGTTATCGCGAGACCTGAGCCGTCACCAATGAGTACTTCATCTCCACCGTGGTAAGGTTGGTGAAGTGAGAGGTTGTTGAGATCAGATGAGTGGCACCACTGTCTATGAGCCAATTATTTTGGCCGACAGTGAGGTTGGCACGCGGTTACCATGGTGTGAACGGGCTAAGCTGAGAAGAGAATTCAGTTGGTGAAGATTTTGAGTCAATTGTGGAAGCTGTGAGCAACGACGCGCGGAGTGACCTTGTTGGCCACACAATTGACACCGGCCTTGATATGGTCTTGGTGCTCGAAAGTTGGAGTTGTTGTTGTATGATGGTTGATAGTTGTTTTGGCATTGATTGGTGTTGTTGGTGCAAGTGTTGTCGAAGCGATGGTTGTTGTTGCGGTTACTATCGAAGCGATTATTATTATTGGAGTTACAGTGAGAGAAAACATTTTTTGTGGCTGGAAGCGACGAGGCAGGGACGATAGCAAGGAGCTTAGCTTCCTGATTTCTTAGACGTTTATGAACTTCAGTGATCGAAGGCGGGATATCTTTTCCTTCCATTTGATCAACAACCTATTTGAAGTCTTCGGGTAAGCCTTCTAGAATATATTCCACTTGATCCTCATGCTCGATTGGTTTACCAAGAATAGCTAGTTGATCAAAACGAGTAATAAAGCCTTGGAGATATTCATCAACAGTCTTTGTACCTTTAACTCACATGACCACGACTTGGTTTGGCAAAGGTAGAGAGAAGCGTGTCCCAGACTTGATACGCAGTGGTTGCACGCAAGAGCAAGGGGTGAACAGTTGTGGAGATTGCACCGAGTAACGCGCGCTGTAGACAAGCTTGTCTTGACGTTTCCAGAGAGCGTACTCAGGATTGGGGGTGGTGACTTCTGCGACAATGAGTGTTGCTGGAGGCGAGACAACATATCCATCTAAGTAGCCAGCTAGTTCATAGCCATCAAACAGAGCATGAACATGTCGACTCCACATGAGATAGTTGGTATTGGTTAGCTTCGCAACATTTTGAAGTGTTAACGTTTAGCACGGTTTGACTATTGATAATGATGGTTTTGTTTATAGGTTGGGCAGTCATGGCTGTGGAAAGTGAGAGAGGCGGCGTAGAGATGAAGAAGAGAACCACAAATTTTTGGAAAATATTTTAGGGATTTTTAGGTATCGACGGCTTTGATACCCATGTAGAAAGCAGAGTGAAACCCTAAGCTAATAACTAATTACATTTGTATCCTTAATACACAATATATATCTATAATTTTAACCGCCAAGTTTCCCCAAATTTGTGCCTAAGGTCGTGCCACAGAGCCATGTCTTCTTCCCGCCCTTCTGCATTTGACGCTCTTATGTCTAGGTCTTTGAGCCAGACGGAGTATCTTGCGGCCAATGAGATTGCTCCTGCTCATGAAGGTGTAAAATTGGGAATTGGTAAAGGTTCCTCCATAATTAAGGCAATTTCTGAAGCTTTTGGTAGAACTGAGGCCTATGTTGTGCAGCAATATACTGTATGGGTTTTGCCTTTATTATCCTTTTTTTTGTTTGGTGGAATGTGAAATAACAAAGTCAACTTCTGATCAACGTACTTGTCGGTTTTTATAGCAACTGGGAGACTTGGGGCTTGTAGCAAAAGGGAGACTATGATTTTCATGCCCAAACCATTAACTGTTGTCAAGGTTGCTGATACACTTTGGCTAATTGCAAAGGTACGTATTTAAGACCCTTTATATTTTGTTTGAATGCTTGAAATTTATTATTTCTTTCTGATTAATTAGTTGTGTCACAGGAATCTGGAAAAGGTAGTAAGGAAAAGAAGAAGGATCTAATGAAGGAACTTCTTGTGGCAACAACAGATTGTGAGCCTATTTACTTAACTCGTTTACTTCATGTATATATATATGCATGCAGATCAATTGTAAAATTCTCCTTATATTCCGCCCTGGATGTTGATTTTACAATGCAGGGAAATTTGCGGTTAGGGTTCTCACGTCAAACTGTTTTAGCTGCCTTGTATATAACGAAGAGCACTCTAAGCCACCCCCAAATACCAAGAATCCTTTAGATGAGGTTTGCTTCCTAAGGATGTTATATACTTTGGGGCTTTAATTAGGCTCGATCTATTTGTAATTTTACACCTCTTTTCATGGAGTCATCATTGTTCTCGATCTGTCCTTGTAGGCTGCAAAGATTGTTAAAGAAGTATTCTCTGTGCTTCCTGTCTATGACATTATTGTTGGTGCTCTTCTAACTAGTGGTGTGTGGAATCTTCCTAAAACTTGTAACCTTACACCCAGTGTTCCAGTTAGACCCATGCTTGCAAAAGCAACTACAAGTGTAGATCTGATTCTTGAGAAATTCGGGGACACCGTTTTCACTTCATTAGAATGATCATATGCATTAATGGTTTCTACTTATATAAATCCTATGACTGAATGCTAGCTATTCATAAAGCATATATTGTTTTTTTTTATAACTCAGGGTAATCCGGCTTGCGCCGACAAACTCGGGGGTCCGGAGTGACCATGTGAATGCCCCGGTGGCCAAATAGAAATGACTATATAGTTTTGCACTTGAGGGGAATCGATCCCTGATCTGAGCCAGTAGGGCAACTCCTTCTCAAGTGGAAACCACTAGACCAAGACCACTTGGTTGTTTGTGGTGTGTTACTTGTTGAAAACATTAATTAGTAAGAGCCAATCTTTCTACTGAAGTTAGTTCAGTGTAATCTTCTCTATTCAGGTTAAAGAAGCCCTTTGTGCAATCTTTTATTCTGGATTGCAAGGTTGTTGTTTTCGATAGGGAGCAAAATAAAATTCTTCCGCTCCAGGTAACTCAATATAGTAAGGCTATGATATTCAACTATGGTTGCAATCTTCATTTCTTTCTATTCATTTTTGAAGAACTGCCAAAGTTGAACATTCATTTTTTTATATTTCTTTTTTTTTTTTT
>VBRH01000735.1:20061-31849 GCA_014578085.1 Cardamine resedifolia | reverse complement strand
TGCTCCCGTTGATCCTCATTGTCATCTCTATGCTGCATTGGTTCCTCCTCCTTGCTGGCCATGCTCTCATCACGGAGTATATCGGTTCTGATATACTTAGCATATATTCTCATATGTATAGATAAGGATGATTGAGATTTAGAGTTATCATGTAAAGGGTATATATATGTGTCGTATGTTATCAATAGAAATCAACTTTCCCATAAACCTCTCTCTTGTTTATCAAGGTATCAGAGCATAATTGAGATCCATCGATTTTTTTTCTCTTCTTTTACTTCCTTTACTTCGTGTTCCTCGTGAGAAAAAGGGAAAGCAGATTAATACCAAAAAAAATAAAAAAATTTACCATCAATTAAGATGAGTTCTGTAAAAACAGAGGGAGGAGAGAGTGTGATGGCATCACCATACTATCTATCACCATCTGATAACCCGGGCACCATGATAACTCCAGTGGCATTGAATGCTGACAACTATGGTGAGTGGGCGCGAGAGCTCGAGAACTCGCTCTGTGCAAAGAGGAAAACTTCCTACATCGACGGCACCTTGGTGATGCCGAGTGAGACGGAGAAACCAGCTGAAGCGGAGTTGTGGAAGACTGTTAATTCGATGATTGTTGGGTGGATAAGAGCTTCAATCGCAAGCTCGCTACGTTCTACCGTTACTTTCACACCAGATGCCTACAAGCTATGGTGTGACTTGAAGAGGAGATTTTCTATTGGCAAAGCGGTTCGTGTATATCAACTCCGCGCTGAGTTGGCGGCGTGTCGACATAACAGGTCAACAGTGATGGAGTACTTTGGAAGGTTGTCTCTGAAGTGGGATGAATTGGTAAATTATAAATCCAGTTTAAACTGCTCATGTGGAGCGTCAGAGCAAATTACCAAGGATGTGGAGGAAGAACGAGTCAAGAAGTTTTTGATGGGTCTCGATGAGGCTAGATTTAGACATGTGTGTACCAATATAATTGGTCTTGATCCCTCGCCTGATATTGACTCTGTGTACCAGCGTGTCGTGAGAGAGGAAAGGCGACTAAATGCCCTGCGTAATGACTCTAAGAATGACGCAGTGGGGTTTATTACAAGAACAGAGTCGTATGTGGAAACAGGACAACATGGCATTTTTGTTGCGGTTGCACGGGGACGTACCAGTGTAGTTTGTGGTCATTGTGGGAGGAAAGGCCATGAACGGTAGGATTTCTGGCAGTTGATTGGTTCCCCGGAATGGTACAATGACAAAACAGGTGGCGAGAGTGATCACGGACACGGTGGCGGAGCTGGCCGAGGAAGAGGACGGGGAAGATCTTTTTCCAATCAAGTTCGGTCTAATGTGGCTCAAGAAAACTCCTCGCAGAACACACCAATCTCTTTGAACACACCAATTCTAACAACATAACAGTGGGCGTCCTTGAGTGCACTGATCGAGCAACAAAAGCCTCATCCTATTTCTGAGAAGTTGCAGGGTAAGGATTAAACCGGTGAGGTCATTCTTGATACGGGAGAATCGCACCACATGACTAGGGATATGCGGTTGCTCACCGACGTGAAAAATATTGTGTTTTGTCCAGTGAGGTTTGCCGATGGGAGCAAAGTCATGGCAACTCGTAGTGGACAATTGAGATTGTCGCAAAAAATTGTTTTGCAAATCTTGCTTTTTGTGGAAACTCTTAACTGCACTTTGTTATCTATGGCTAAGTTATTAAAACAAACTGGATGTTTGGCTGTTTTTACTGACACATTGTGTGTGTTGCAGGACCGTTTTACGAGGACCATGATTGAAGAAGGTGAAGAACGGGATGGTGGTTATTTTTTTCGGGATGTCACGATAGCTAGAGGACACAAAGTCAAAGCTGCAGAAGATGAGACTTTGTGGCATCGACGTTTAGGGCATCCTAGTTTTGGTGTTTAGGTTATGTGCCATTTGTTTCCGGTGTTACCAATAAACCTGACAAGTTCTAATGGAGGGTGTGAGACTTGAAGTTTTTTTCTGAAAGTTCTAATAAAGCTACTTCTTCTTTTGATTTAATTCACTGTGATTTGTGGGGGCCATACAGAGTTAGTCAAGTTTTGGTGCAATTTATTTTCTCACTATCGTAGATGATTTTTCGTGAGCGGTTTGGATACATCTACTACTCGAAAAAGTGAAGTTAAGAATATATTGATGAAATTTTGTACGATGGTTAAAAGACAGTTTGCGAAGGAGGTGAAGTCATGAGAAGTGACAATGGCACGAAGTGTACATGTTTATCTAAGTATTTTTCTGACCAAGGAATTTTGCATCAAACCTCGTGTGTTGCTACACCGCACCAAAATGGACGTGTGGAAAAGAAACATCGTCATTTGCTAAATGTTTCTTAGTCACTGTTATTTCAAGCCAATCTTCCCGTGAAGTTTTGGGGAGAATGTGTGCTTACGGCAGCTCATTTAATCACCAGAACTCCGTCTCATCTTATAAATGGCAAGATACCGTATGAGTGTTTGTATGGGGTGGCACCTTCCTACTATAATATCAAGGTGTTTGGATGTTTGTGTTATGCTTATAAGTCTTCTCGCGATAAGGATAAATTTGGTGAGAGAAGCAGAAAGTGCCTCTTCATCGGCTATCCCTTTGGGAAGAAGGGTTGGCGCTTGTATGACATCGAAAAAATGAGTTTTTCGTGTCTCGCGATGTCGTGTTTGACGAAGGTGTTTTTCCTTATGAGAATGGCGAGTCAAATTTTCCGGTTCAGCTAGACTACGAAGTGGGTGATCATGCGTTACCTGAAAAAGAATTAGGAGTGCTCGCCTTCAGGGGGAGAAATGAACATTTGCGTGAGGTTGAAGAAACACACAGTTCAACTCTGGTAGAGGTCGAACAGAGTGGTGTCAGTGACACTGTTACAGAGCCGGTGGCTCCGATAGTGGTTAACACAAGGCCGGTGGCTCCGCCAGTGGAGACATCGATTCTCATCAAAGTAGAGTCGCGAGGTAATGACACAAGATGTGGCGTTGTCTTACCATCCGAAGCTCCCGCGATATTGGAAGCTGCGTTGGTTCCTGAGCGGGTAGCACCACCGGTTCTCAGAAAAAGAGTTCCACAGCCTGCGCTTTGTCTGTGTGACTACGTAGTGTATAATGCTCAAAGCATCCCCGAAAAAAATAAACCCTCGCCACCCATTTTTCCCACGCAATCACGGGAGGGATTGGTGCGTTAGAACTCAACTGGACTTGGGATTTAGAGACTTTGCTGGAAGGGAAAAAGGCTCTCGGAAGTAAATGAGTGTATAAATTGAAATACAATGCGGATGGAACTGTGGAACGATATAAGGCCAGGTTGGTTTGTTTGGGAAATCATCAAGTCGAAACTATGACGAAACTTTTGCTCCAGTTGCTAAAATGACTACGGTCCGTATGTTGTTGGAAGTTGCTATCGCAAGAAATTTGGAGGTGCATCAAATGGCTGTGCACAATGCATTTCTCCAGGGAGATTTAGACGAAGAAGTTTATATGAAATACCCACCAGGATTTCATACATCCGATCCTACAAAGGTGTGTCGACTTCGTAAGTCATTGTATGGATTAAAGCAATCTCCCCCCGATGCTGGTTTGAAAAATTAACAATGGCGCTTAAGGATTTTGGTTTCAAACAATCCTAGGCTGACTACTCCTTGTTTACATAGCTTGCGTGTGTTGGTTTATGTGGATGACTTGGTGATTACGGGGAATGATTTATCCATGCTGATGAAATTCAAGGCTTATCATAGTGAGTGCTTTCGAATGAAAGACTTATGGAAATTGAATTATTTTCTTGGAATTGAAATTTCTCGAGGACCGCAAGGCATGTTTTTGTCTCAGAGGAAGTATGCGCTTGATATTAATCACGAGGCTTGACTACTTGCAGGAAAGCCTGTTTCTACTCCCATTGAACAACATCATCAACTCTTGTCTGTTGATGGTCCTTTCTTTGAAGATCTAGCGCGGTTTCGACGGATTGTGGAACGTCTAGTTTATTTTACCTTTACGCGTCCGGAGCTAAGTTATGCGGTTCATGTCTTGTCTTAAGTTATGCATCAACCACGAGAAGCTCACTAGGAGGCTGCCTTGCGAGTCATACGGTATTTGAAAACTTGCCCGGGGCAAGGTATTATGTTAAGAAGAGATAATGATTTTGCATAGACAAAGAAGCAAGATACTATGTCACACTCCTCAGCCGAGGCTTAGTATCAAGCCATGGCTGCGGCATTGCGAGAACTGATGTGGCTGAAGCGGTTGATGGCTGACTTGGGTGTCACACATGAGGAGCCTATAGATTTATTTTGTGATAGTCAGTGATGAGGACATCCATGAAGTCAGATTCCAACCGTGAGGGACGGACCCATGACACGAAACAAGCTTAAAAGCCTAAGAATACTACAACGAAAGCATCTAGACCTTGCTGAACCAAGAACACACGCACCAAACACACATCCGATCGCGTTACCCGACACCAGACGATACCACCTTCGAGAAACGAAGAGCCTCATCGTCTATGGAGCAAAACATTCGTGCATCAGAGGTAAGTTTTCAAAACCCTCGGCAAACACCCTATTTTAATTCGAATTGTCGAGGAAAAGTGCAGGAACCACGGTCAGATTCTGGAATGCACGGTAGCATCACGGACGACCGTAGTTTCACCGAGGGAACCGTGGAAATGATGTCAAGCCCTACAGGAGAAACTACTCGGGCCAAATCAATAGGCTTTGTAAACCTCTGGCAAATCAACACCAAGGCAACTTCTGAACGAAACAGAATCAAAAAAGAAGCACGAGAGTTGGAGATAGGAGTTGACGACCCAACGGTTGCCGAGAACGCCGTTGGCACAACACGAGAAGACACAACATCTACAACCATTGAAGAATCTACGCAAGCATTGGAACTGCAGGATGATAACTACTCAGGAATATATCAAGAGAGGCTGAAGCATCCAGAGGAGTGGCACGGATATCAAACCGGAGTAGAAGGCACGTTAGGAAACCGCTACACAGACCACTCCGACAATCATATGTCTCGCGCCAAGGTAAGTCACGCCAATATGGTATTTTTTTATTTTTGCAGGTGATCATGGAAGACTCTACTTCAGCTAGAGTATCTCGAACAGTTAGTTAAATTTCCCTTTTATTTTTAAGTAAGCCGAGATGTTCAAAAACGGCAAGTTTTACATTTTTTGTTGCCTTTTACATTTCTTTGTTTTGCGTTTTGATTTCGGCCTTAGGGCTAGCTGACGGACTGTTTATAAAGGCCCCCTGCAGCAGTTGTAAAATTTTCACCTTGATTTTAATAAAATATCGCACTTCTTCTAGCAACCCTAGATCTTGTTCCAAAGGCGCGGCTACCCCCTTTAGAACTCGGCAAACTGAACCGTATCAGAGAAAAACCCCATCCTCTCTGTGTTGTACCTCGATCCACCATCCTAACCCTTACTCTGGAAACACGAGGTAGAGCTTGACGCCAACTCGTCTTTCCCCCATCCACTACCAATCACAACGGACGTGAAGTAAGAGCTCGACGCCTTCTTTGCAATCCGCCGCGTGAAAGATCCCTCACTCTTAGGGCTGTATCAGTCAGGCAGCTATACATATTGCTGCAAACCCAGTTTTTCATGAGAGAACCAAACATATAGAATCGGACTGTCACAGTGTGCGTGATGCGGTGCAAGCTCGACTAATTTCTACCTGTCATGTTCGTACTTCATAACAACTCGCTGATATTATGACTAAGACGTTGGGCAGTTCCAGTTTTAGATATCTTTTGTCCAAGTCGGGTGTTTGTGATTTACACGCTCCGACTAGAGGGGGAGTGTTAGTAACCAACCGATATATTTAGCATATATTCTCATATGTATAGATAAGGATGATTGAGATTTAGAGATATCATGTAAAGGGTATATATATGTGTCATATGTTATCAATAAAAATCAACTTTCCCATAATCCTTTCTCTCGTTTATCAATACTTATCCCTCAGTAGCTTCTTAAGATCTTCCCACATGGTGAGAGTTGGCTCCTTGTAATACCAGCGATCATCAACTTATTGCAACCACCATTTATTGGCGTCTCCGGTGAGTTGGCTAATTGCAAAAGCTAATCTTTATTTTCTTAGGATGCGATGGTAGTATAACCAATTGTCAATGTTTCTTTGCCACACTAAGAAGTTTCCTTTTCCTGAACCTTTATAAAGTTGAAGCACATTAGTAGATTGAATATCAGAATCAAGATACATCTTAAATTTGGGAGCGTGAGAGGTTTTATATGGGCTGTGCCAAGTTGATCTCAGTGTGTTGTCTGGTGGCTTGGGATTAAGCTCTTGTTCCCTCCTTTGTCTTCCACCAATCTTCATTTGATCTGATTGTTTTTGAAACACTTGACAGAGTGCATCCATTTTGATTTTCATCATTTGTTCCATTTTTGCTGAAATAGCATCAACGAGAAGGTTATTGTGCTTGTTGTGTGTTTCCTCATCATGATTGGTCATCTCTTCCTGAAAGAAAACACAATACAAACCCAGTAACTAGCTCTTTTGAAACCAAATCGATCGTGCAAAGTAAAACACGAAATTACTATCATATGACACAAAACTTACGAAGAACCCTAATCGCGACATGTGAAGTTGATCGGTCACTAAAAATTATCAAAACACTCCGAAAATTCCAGAAACTATTTTAACAAATACTAAACTCGTTCCAGGTTCGGAATCAGCTGATTTCAAAATTTTATCACACACCAATATTTTATGAAAATCAAAACAAAATTGGACAGAAAATGACTTAACTTCTCGATGGTGCTCTGAAACCACTTGATGTGATTCCAGTGAGGAATCACGCCGCAATTTTACCACAGAGAAATTATGGTGTATTTGATCTTGTTCTAGACTCGATAAATGAGAAATCTTTGAACAAGAGAGGTAAAATGGATCGATAGACGCCACAAAGAGTCGCGGAAAACTCCTTGATAAGCCTTAAGAGATCGGTTTCGACAAACGGAAAAGATCTATGATATATACTTAAAAATTTTGAGAATAAAAAGATAGATAGGTTTTACATCAGAGGTTCAAAAAAATAAAAAGAGATGAGAAGAGAGAAGAGAAGGCGAGGGGTTGGTCGAGACAAACCTCGAAACACAATACCTCGAAACAACAAGAACAAACATAACAACATGAGTTTGAATTTGAAAATGCCTCTTCAGCTACATTTCCTTCCTTGACCACAAAATTCCTTTTGATAACGGGCCTTGATGGATCGGGCTAGCAAATGGGATTGACGTACATGTGACCACACGCCTCATTAAAAACCTTTGTCCGGAAAACCACTTGTAAAAACCGTAGATAAGGGAAAAAGAGTGCGAGTAGATCACATGGCCATTTACTAGACATATTGGGCGTGTATCTCGACCAGTGAAGTCTTGATATAACCACTGTAGCGCAAGTGATCCTCTCAAGTCATTGCTTGGTAGAGCCAGTGTCCAAATTCTTGGGTTATTGCATTGGTCCGGAGACAAGTATTGGGTCCGAGAAGTGTTTTTCATGCTTCTTTAGCTCCTTGCTCGCCCATTGCTTCATGTCGCATCCATGCTCCATGCTCCAGGTCCTTAGAGTTATCCAGAATCGCATCATTCACCCCAGTTAAAAAGGATTTGTCCTCAAGTCTGTTTTAATTGCCACAAGCAAAACTAAGTTAGAACCATCAAAGAGTAAATTCATGAGATACTTACGTTGCAGCTCAGGTTTATAAGCATTGTCGCTGATTCTTCTTGTTAGGCTGAATGGAACATCGATCCTTGACGTCCATACTTATTCTCGAACCTCAAAGATCATCCTTAAATAAACAATATGTTTCTTATTCTTCATGAAAACAATTCCAATTCCATTCCTCGCAAAAAAAATTAGACTAGCAAACTTCTATATTCGGTGGCTCCTCTTTTGTATCTGTAATGTTTTCAACACCTTTAGCAAAGAAAAAGTGTATTATGACAGTCATGGAGTCACAATAAAAAGAAAAACATGTCTTATCTTTTCTGGAATTTAATAAGCTCAATTTCAATGAGAATCAAATTCCTAGTATTCAATGAAGTGTGAAAAGTAAAAAAAAAAACGATTGGCCGAAAGGCTAGAGGGCATACCTCAAATATTACTCATTAACTATAATCCTAACACTCGAGGTTTTATCCTCCCCCAGAGTTATTCTCGTCTGTAGTTTATAAGGATCCTTCCATGACTCATCCTTTAACTCCCCATTCCTCTTTCTTTTTCTTTACTTTTACATTCGCATCCCCTAAGGTTCTAACCATTTTTTGGTTGTGATCGATTAAAAAATTCCTAATTCTAAGAGCAAAACTGGCATGCAACACATGCTGCTAGCTGAAATAGTAGGATTGTATAACATGTGTTGACCTCCTATGCATAGGATAGGACATTACATATTGGTAGGGAATCATGCATAGCCATTGGTTTCATGCCTCTCTCCATGATATGGTTCTTTATACTTTTAAAATATTTCCATCAAATAGAAAATGATTATTAGATTATTAAGGATAAGACCAAAATGATTACCCCCTCTTTCTTCCAAAAATCTGACTCTCCGCCAAGAAAAATTGACCAATGTTACTAAAACGTTGGAGAGTCCTCGGGAGGATAAAGCCATTTTTACAATCACCATCATCGAATTTATCATTCATCAGTTTTTGCCTCTGCTTCACTTTATAAGCTTCAGTAAAAAAAAAACATATGTCTTGATCTCGTAGATCGCTGCTACAAGAACTGAGCCGGATGATTCAAATGCGGCAATTTCGGAAACATGAACATGATCAAAATCACCTGAGAAATCGGGACACGATCTCTCCACTAGAAGAAGAACTAAGAGATTCCAGAAGAAAGTACGGTATGTGCCAAGGCGTAAACACACATGTTGCACATGAGAGACTCCTCCATACAAGGCATCACCTTGCATCACATGCATAAACCTTCTCCGTTGCAAGAAACCTAAATTTTACATGCCATTTTTTAAAATCAGAAAGGAATGAAAGAGAGTATATATTTTTGTGCAGCCAAAGAACTTCAAAATTTTGGCCTAGATGGAAAAAAGAAAATATTGACCCAAAAGAAACTTTAGGGGAAAAAAAAACTTAAATAAATGCTCTCTTTCACACCTTTCTAATCTTTAGAAATGGTATGTGGAATTTAGGTTCCTTGCAATAGAGAATGTCTGTGCATGCGATGCAAGGTTATGCCTCTGACTGAAGAGTGTCTCATGTGCAACACGTGCATTACGCCTTGGCACATGCCATGCTTTCTTCTGAATTTCTTGCTTCTTCTTGTCGTGGAGAGGGGTAGTGTCTCGATTGCTCCGGTGATGTTGATCATGTTCCTTTTTTCGGAATTGCCAGATTTGAATCATCCGGCGCAGTCCTTGTAGCAGCGATATGCAAAATTAAACATATGCTTTTTTTACTGGAGCCTAGAAATCCAAGAAGAGGAAGAAACTGATGAGTGGAAAATCAAATGATTGTGACGATGATGAAGATGAGGATTAGAAGGAGAAAATAACAATGGCGAAAAGAAAGTCATAGCTGATGATGATGATGTTTGTAACATCACTTTCATGAGAAAATGAGGGGGGGGGGGTTGTTAGATGGGAAAAACGGACCGAGTTCAGGGATAAAATGAACTCGAGCTAACCAGCTAGGTAAGCTGAGGTAGTTGGATGAGCTGAATGGACTAGCAAGCTTGCTGGAAGAACTAGCTAGCTCAGCTTACCGGCATATCAAATTAGCTCGATGGACTGATCGAGTACTAAACCAGCTAGTGGACTAATAACATAGCTACCGAGCTAGGTGAGCTATGGCAGCTCGTGACCATTGGTTGTTGGTGGGTCTCGGCCAAAAAGTGTATAAGGCCGAGTAACCACCCTAGCGGTTATCCAAGGGAAGAAATTCTTGGAAAGGGTGCAATGAAAGGTCGTGACCTTTCACATATAAGGATGTATCATTTGAAATGCACCCATTGAATCTATCTATTCCATGATAGAGAAAATTTTAGCCACCAATCGGAAACCAAATAATATAGAGATCAAATACTGGGTTATCGAACAAGGCATCATGGGAGTAAAAACAGAGCTTTCGGCAAAAATAACGCCGGTTTCATGCATACGACAAGGTTTTTAGAGTTTTCATGAAATTTAGGATAGCCAATAATTAAAATCGCATATGCTAAGTTTAAGTACAAAGAAAGAATATAACGGATTGATAATCCGTTAGGGAGTAAGGCTTTCGTTGAAAGAAACATCAAAAATTACTTCTATTTTTATCGTTCTTTTATTGTTGATAATTTACTCGATGTGTTTGTATCATATTTGTATAATCTCTGTGTAAACTAAATTTTAAATAATGAAAGATGTTAAAAAAGAAGACAAAGTTTTAAAGAGATTTGGCCATGGAGAGGCATAAACATTTAACCTCTTAGTCACCAGACGCCAGAACGTCTCGTACGAGGCGTTACAATGTCTTAGCTTCGTTTTGACAAAACTTTAGTTATTTTAATTGTGTACAGTTAGTTAACTGTGACCGACCTTTCTGCTAACTGCATACAAATAGAACAACTATGATTTTTTGAAGCATAGCTAAAATATCATTATCAATCGTACAATCATAGATCATAACAAAAAGAGGATTCAAAAGGGCTAGTTCTTCTACCAAAATAGGTAGGCGAACAGAAATTTTTAGCTCGTAGTGCCCTCAAGCCGGAGCATTTTAAAAAAGAATCTCCATAAAGGAGAAGATTGGAGGATACATTCTCTCCGAATGGGAGAAAGGTGATAAAAACTACAAACAATCTCCAAAAAAAGAGGAAATTAATGACATAGATCTTTCTCCATGGAAGGAAATTATTCGATTGAACATACCAAAAGTTTAAAAAGCTATAATAATCCTAATATTTGAAGCAATGAAACTACATATGGACTTATAAATGAATGGGCTGAAAGGAATGAACCTGATTATTAATGGGTTCACATGACCCATTAAGTGAAAACTTGGATAAAGGTCTATCACATCCAAAGTTGGATTTGATTGGCTAGCATCATATTGTTTTTAACGAGCTGCAAGAAACAATATATAACGTCAGATGTATAACATCGTTAACGGATCGATATGTCAAATCCTGCACAAATTATTTTGAATCATATTAACTATATTTTAGACACTAACTATGCTTTGATAAATTGAAATTAAAATAAATTGGAAGATATACTATACATAAATTGAGTTAACTATCTGCAACAATTACATTATTAAAAAAAAAAAACTATCTGCAACTCACGACATTGGAGATCTAATAGTTAGCAACCCAAGCAAAACATTAAAAAGTATGATAGAGCAAGTAGACATTCAAAAGAGTTTATTGGAATCGAAAGCAACAAACAGAGAACATGTGTAAGACCATGAGGCAATACAAAAAAATTACAATCAGAAGTATTAAAGATTTGATAAACAAAAGAGAGTGCATATATGAAACTGATGCACAAGAAAAAGCTCGTTTAACAAAAAAAAAATCAGTTACTGTAGCATAAACTTAGAGAAGCTTATTCCATTAAAAGGGAAAACAAATCTTTTTAATTTAAATGGTAGAAAAATACAAAATCTCACATCTAGAGGGAGTGCCGCAGGGAAGAAATGATCTCCTGTTACAATATTAGTTTATTTCCTTGTTCATAAACGCGTTCTATGCCGCCGATTTACGGTGATGAGGTGCTCTACGGCCAGCAACCACTGGGTTTATACCCTTTTC
>VBRH01000734.1:7654-18100 GCA_014578085.1 Cardamine resedifolia | reverse complement strand
AAAAAAAAAAAAAAAAACTTTCTAATTAGGGACAATGACATAACTAAAGGTGAGAATACTATATGGTCCACGAGAGCATATCCTATATTTAAATGTTTAAAAATACATAATAGTCAAAAACTTGTAAGTATGCTGGAAAAATGTTTCTAACTATATTTAGTCAACCAGGTTGGAAACTAAATAGTCAACTTGCTCGGATGTTTTATCAAAAAAAAACTACCTCGGATGTTATATTGAAAGAAAAATTGGAGAGATGAGTAGTTTTTATTGGGTATGGACAAAAAACCTGGAATCGAAGAATTAAACCGAATTCGACTTAAAAAAGTGGTACCGAACTCAAACCCAAACTAACAAAATATTTGAATGAGTCTTAAACTTCAATACCCGAAAAATCGAACCCGAACCCGTACCGAACCGAGAACCGAATGGTTACTCGAGATATCCGAAATATAATTATATACCTAAAGATATTAATTATATATATACTTATATTAATTATATTTATACTTTATATAATCCAACCACCAAAAACTACAATTATAAATCCTAAAATACCAATTATTTTTAGACCAAAACAACCAAATTACAAAACAATACCCAAAATAACTGACATATTCAAAAGTTTTTAATTATATTTATAAAAATTTAATCAAATTTTATTCAAATTTAACCTATTTTATAAATTTCTCTCAATATATCGGGAACCCGAACCCGACTGGAACCCGCATGGAACCGAACCGAACTCACACCAAAAAATATAAATACTCGAATGGGTATTAGGTCTCCAAATCCGAAAGACCCAAAAACCCGAAAGATCCGACCCGAATCCGAATGGGTACCCGAACACCCATGCCTAGTTTTTATGTTTTAATTTGCTATTTAGATAATTGTTTCTCATTTAGGTTTGTTTTGGATAGTTTTCACACCCCCCCCCTATTTTCTTCATAAAGCTACCCAAAAACTAGTTTTTATGTTTTAATTTGCTATTTATGTAATTTTTGCCCATTTAGTTTTGTTTAGGATAGTTTAAAAAAAATCCCCTATTTTTTCATAAAAA
This sequence comes from Cardamine resedifolia, assembly GCA_014578085.1. NCBI lineage: Eukaryota > Viridiplantae > Streptophyta > Magnoliopsida > Brassicales > Brassicaceae > Cardamine > Cardamine resedifolia. Next base: position 17,043 of record VBRH01000734.1, on the reverse strand, counting down.
CTACCCAAAAACAATCTAAATCTCAATAACTATCTAAATCACAAATAAAAACATAAAACTAACCAAATTTAAAAGATACCCTATATTCAAATGTTTCAAATTACTAGATAGTTATAGGCTTAGAAAAATTATAGACAAATGTTTGAATATATTAAATAATGCATGAGTTTGTATAATAAATAGTCTATGAGTTGTAAACCAAATAATAATATTAAATGATGGACTACAAACAATGAACTTTATCCACTATAACTTTACAATAGGGGACAAGGACATAACTAAAAGAGAGGATATTACAACTTCTACATTGAATAGTTTACAAAGAAACGATGGACTTTGTCCACTATAGCTTACAATGACGGATGTTATTGGTAAAAGGGGGCCATTGTCGCACCTATTGCTTGTCTCTCTTTGGGCTTAGGTCTTTTTACAGTTATTATTTTATTTTAACTGTTTTAATTTCTTGTTGCAGTTAAGGAGGGCAATATGGTTATTTTGATTAGGGGAAAAGATATGTGATTGCCGGGAAAATGGGTAAAAAAACCTTCCTTTTTTTCAAAAATATTTTAAAAATTCTCAGTTTTTTTTTAGATTTTTAAACCCTCACCTTTTAATAAATGGTGAAATAACCTCTAAGTAATATAAAAAAACTAAGTATAATTATAGTAAAATAAAAGAAACAAAATCAGTTTGTTATTTATTTATTTTTTTTTAATTTGAGTTTGAGATTTTTCCAAATTTGAGTTTTTTTAAACTATAAAAAAATATAAATTATATATCGCTCGTACTTTAAAAAAAATTGGTTAGTTTTACATATATGAATTTTTGTAACCCAACCGAATAAATCTTCATTAATTAAAATTTTCAATTAAAATATATTTAAATTTTATATGTATATATATATATAATATATATAAGGGCTATGTTCTATAATTTTCTCTTTTATTTATGTTAGTACACTTCGGTAACTTCAAGAGAAAATAAAAATAAAAATCATGTAATTTGATTAAATTTATTATAAAATATCTGTTTTGTAATTTCAAACGAAACCGAAAACGAAAGTTAGCTCTATTCACTGCTAAACCAAAGTCAAACCTAATTACCAAAACCTAAGTTCGGTTTATATGCCTAAGGCGGCCTTAGTAAGGCCTACTTTACATTTTCTCTATTCCTAATGAACATTTTTGAACAGAGAACAGAACTTAAGAACAGGAGTTCACAAATTAACTCCAAAGTAAAAGAGTCTCATAACTTCACGCCATTAGCCCCACAAAAACCTTCCCAACCATTTCCCAAAGCAACAGTTCCTACTCTTGACAACAAATATGCAGACCATTCCATTTTGTTTTCACCCAAAAGAGTTATCTTCCCAAGTTTATTGATGCCATTAGCCTTCATGAATTGACTTGGAATAATCTGCAAAAGATTCGAAACAAACACATCTCTCATTACCAAATTATAAATGCAAGACGGAACTAAGCTCATGATCTGGAGGGTGTGAGTGCTAATGTCACAAATTCGATTACTGAGAATGAATCTCTACCTTCAGGTTCTGAGGATACTGGCGCTTTCTCGCAGGGCCGGTTCGGCAATATCAGATGCCCTAAGCAAATGCCAGAGAATTAAAAAATGCCCATATCGCTGTTTAGGGTTTAATTTGATTTTTTTTTTTTGAAACCAGAGAATTTCAATAATAAAATTCATAATTTTTTGATAATTCAATCTATTTAGTTAACATCTTGTTAAGTAAAAACTCATGAATATTGTTAAAAGAGGGCCAGCAAATCTTGTCTTTATAAATCAAAACCTATAATAAGCTTTTTTATACAAAAGCCTAAAATTGTTTTACCTAAAATATGCTTTCTAATTTTCACATGTCCTATGTCACGGCCTCACTAGTCTATGCTCTGGGTCCTACTTTCTAGTTAGCTTTTGAGGCCATGACATAGGGAGTTGAACTGCTAGATTTTATAAAATCTAGCAGTTCATGAGAGAAATAGACATAGATGTCTGATTTTTTTAGAAAGTTGTGAGTGATAGTTTAGAATAAAAATAATATTAAAACTTAAATAATAGTGATCCAGTTTCCAAAACAATGGCTAATACCAAATATTACAAAAATCTTAGGAAATTATTGTTTTAAATCTAATAATAAAATCAACAGATGTCTCAGGTATTCCAAAGTGAGATTTTACAGCCTAGCAAGCGTTCAACTTGGAGAGCCACAACCGGATATCTGTTGATGATACTCACACGATTCTGCCTTGAGGCTCTCCAACAATTGAGATCGTCATCCGCATTTCCTGTCGGTACTCCATATTTATAGGCAAACGTTGGCTCATTGGTGAACAATATTGAGTTTCCAGTCACACCACAACCATCAGGAAGCTCCTTAGCCGAGCAACAGACATTTCCCAAGTGTCCAATAAACAACACACGGTCTCCCAAATTGCTAACCTCGACCCATTTACCAGCCTCCTCATCTAGCCTACTTACTTTACATATGAACCTGCTATAATCTAATACATCATATGGTGGGACACTTACCTCAACCAAGAAAAGTTCATCATTGCCAGATGCAACCAAATAGTTTAGTGACTTTTGAGGTGAGGGCAACAGGAGAGTTACCTCCAGCGAATAAGGATTGATAAGGAAAATGTGTTTGGTAAGAAAGGCTGCATAAAATCTACCTCTAAAAGTGACTAAATCTGAGCATAAAGCCTCAGGGACGTCCTCAAGCCGCTTCCACTTCATTTCAGCACTTGTCAACACCAGCAAAACGTTAGTGTAGTTGAGAATAACAACGAATTCTCTTCCTTCTTCATCTTTGTTTAGGGAAAGAAAAGCCACGCCTCTGTAATCTTTAGGTTCCCAACCGATCAATCTGTACTGATGACACAAAGGCAAGATCTGGCAGTCAACCATTTTCATCAAAGTTGGATCAGATCCTGGGATCTCCACTTTCACTGAACACTGAAGAAGAGATGTAAGCTCGATATGACCCTCAGACTTATCTCGGCCAATTCCTCCCAGAAAGTACCTGAATGGCGATGCAGCAGGAGGAGCTCGGACTCTAAAGAGGAACAGAGGGACTTTTTCCAGAGTGCACAAGTCTTTGTTATCGAGAGTGGTCTCATCGAATGTGGGAAGAGAGTAACTTGGGCGTAGTAGGCAAGAAGGAAAGGGAAATGTGGATCGCCACAAACGGGAAACAGACCGAGCATGAATAATATCGAAACAGTCCTCCTCGTCTTCCAGATTCTTGGAGATAATGGGCAGTAACTCCTCCGGTAAAAGAGACCAATCTGGCCTCATGAATGATGATGATGATGTCTTTTTTTGGTTGCCATGTTTGTGCGATTGCGTAATCTGAAAGAAAAATTATAAATGTAAAGGTTCAGGAAATTGTATAATGAACACGAAACAAAGAGTATTAATCGCATATAAAACCCAATAGACAAAATCTACATTTAAAACTGATACAAAGTGACTAGAATCTTGTTTTCTACACAGACGAACATGATTTACCAACAAACAATGAAACAATAAAACTTACAATTTCGTATCAAAACTCTGGATTAGAATTTAGAAGTGTGGAACCCTAAAAGTTATTTTCCGAAATGGTAAGCTTTTAAATACGGAAGGAGCCGTTGAAGGAGCGGTTCTTGTGGGTTATTCCATTTTCTTGACTTTCGCTATCAAAATCACTGACGAGTGACGAGGTCAAAGACCATATATCTTTTTGACCGTTGTTTTCTTAAAACATTAACAGTTTTCAAAAACATTCACAGTTTTCAAAAACAATTGAAAATATTTTATATTTTCATGTGGACAAGAAAATCATAAACAGGAAAAAAAAATATTTAGAAAATAAGAAAATGAGGAGCCAAAAAAAAAGTATGAGCCAGTCAATCAGTCAAACGAAATACAAGCAAAAATAACATCTTAACTGATAATGGTTTAGAAAAAAATAAGTTTTGATGAAAAGAAGTATGTTATAAGTCTTTAGCAAAAATAAAAAAAATAATAATAATAAATGTAAAGGAAAAAAAAAAATGACAAGTACTCAAGAAGTTAATCATACGAAGAAGCATAAAAATTGTTAGTTAGACATTTGATTTACCCTTAAACTTTTCATGTAAATGGTGTTTGAGTTCTTTATTGACCTTTGTTTCTGCAAGTTTCTTATAAACAAATCAAATCATTGAATGCTTTACCTTGCTCAGATTTTCCATGATTTATACAATTATACTTATGATTCAGCTACTGGGAGATCCTAAGAAAGATTCAAACGACGGAGAAAAAGATTCAAAATCGATAAGGCTGTAAAAATACAATGACTCGGTGATACTAACCAGTCTAGAAAAGCTGACGTTGTAAAGTGTAAGAGTTAATGTCATAAATCGGATTTCGGATGCCGAGGATGGAGCTTTCCATACAGCCCCGGCCCAACAATAATATGGGCCATTGGGCAAAAAAAAATTTTGACCTTTTATTATAATTTTTTTTTTTGAGTTTTAAAAATTTTTTAGTTAAAATCTGTACCATTTTATAAATAACTTTTAAATTATTTTAAAACCTTTCAAACATTTAAGGGCCAATTTTTGTAAAAGAATAGTGTTTGAAATATTTTGGGGCCCTTTTATAAAACAAATTCGGCCCAAAATGTATTTTCTTATAAAATTATGGGCCTTTTTTATACCAAATTTTCAAAAAAAAAAGCCCTTGGGCCATTGCCCCTATGCCCACCCTACTTGGGCTGGGCCTGTTTCCATAACAAGAATGTTAGCTTTTCTCATATTCGCTGAAAGAGAAACTACTTCATTAGCTTCTGAGCTCTCTTCTTCTTCTGACTCTTTCGATCAGTTTGAAAGTGAAGAAACTTCCAGCTCTAGTTCCGTTGGCATGACAAAAACTTCTCCACCCTCCTCCGATATAAGTAACACGACGTGAGTTCTTTACTTTCAACTCTAACGTCCATGATCTATCCTTTTCATTCATCAGAACAATCTCTCTACACCTTGTGTCTAGAAAATTTGCCCTCACAAAAGTCTTTGGAAGATTTTGAAAAATCATTAAAATATATAAAACTTGATTTTGATCTAAATTCAGACCCTAGAAGCCTAGAATGAGTGATTTTTGTTCAAATTAGGAATAGATCTGTCATATCGGAGGGTCGCAGGCGTGACATTAGCCATGAAACAAGAGGGATCTAGTGAAGAAGACTCTATTTCTCTTATTATATTCTTCTTCATTTTTTTCTTACCTGAAAAAGAAAGGAATAGTGAAACTAATTCGCTCTACTTACAGATCCATATTCAATTATATGAGTACATTTTCTTGAATGTCAAGTGTCATAGGCATAGTTAGATAGAGAAAACACAACTCACCAAGGTTGCTCTCTTCATCGCTTTCCGGTTCTGTTGAAAGAGACTCTACTTCATTAGTTTCTGAGCACTCCTCTCCTTCTTCTTCTTTTGGCTCTTGGCTGGACATGCGTAGAACTTGAGTACTTCCTTTTTGGATCAGTTTTAAAGTGAAGAAACTTCCAGCTCTAACTCCATTGGCCAACAGAAACTTCGCCACCTTGTCTGATGTAAGTAGTTCCACATGATTGCTTTTGTTTCAATGTTAAAGGGGGTTTTATGTTTATAGGGTAGTTTTTATGTTTTTATAAGAAGTTTAGGTAATTTTAAGGTTTAATTTGAAAATAGGTAGTTTTTAAGGTAGTTTTAAGAAAAAAAGAGGGCGTAATTTTTTGAAAACTACCTATTTTGCAAATTAAAACTTTAAACTACCTAAATTAGAAATAAAAAATTTAAAACTACTAACTACCCAATTTTCTCATTTAAAGTCCATGATCTTCTACCCTTTTCATTCATCAGAAAAACCTATCCAGATCCAATGACAATACCATTTGCCCTCACAAAACGCTTTGGGAGACCAGTTTAAACATTAAGATGCCTCCAGATTCGCACTACACTGACCTTATCAAAGTTCTACTTGTGTTCACTGAAAAATACATGAAGCTGAATTCATCTATCCTGAGAGGTATTACTTTTCCTTTCACTCCTCCATTGATGAGATAAGATTGTAGGATCAACGATCACTCTATTAAAGGTATGTTTGTTTCTCCACCTAGCATTTCCATTCAGATGGTTCATTCAAATAGTTCATTTCAATGATCCATTTGAATGTTGTTTGTTTTCATTTTAGGTTGTTCATTTAGATGATTCAACTGAATGAACTTTTGTTTGTTGCTTAGTTTTTTTGGAAAATTTTCATCTCCATCTCATTGCATTTAATAAAAAATGACTAAAATGCTCATGATTTATTTTAATTATATTTTTAAAATACAATATTTAGAACCACAAAAAATAATAATATAATAAAAAAGTGGAATAAGCGTAAAATTAATATTTTCCAAAAATTGTAAAATGAGATTTTCCGCAAAAAAAATGTATAATCGCGGAATTACATGGTTTTCGGCCAAAACCATGAAATCACAATTTTGATAGAAAATCGCAAAATGACGTTTTTTGCCTAAACCGTGAAATCGTAATTTCGACAAAAATCGTGAAATGATGTTTTTCCGCCAAAACCGTGAAATCACACTTTCGATGAAAAATCGTAAAATATCGTTTTCCCACCAAAATCGTGAAATCTAACTTTCGGCGGGAAATCGCAAAATGACATTTCCCGCCGAAACCATAAAATCATAATTTTGGCGGAAAAACGCAAAATGACATTTTTCTCCAAAACCGTGAAATCGCAATTTTGACAGAAAATCGCAAAATATCGTTTCCCCCCACCCAAAATCGTGAAATCTCACTTTCAGCGGGAAATCGCAAAATAACGTTTTTTCGCCAAAATCATGAAATCACAATTTCGGCAGAAAATTGCAAAATGTCGTTTTCCCGCCAAAACCGTGAAATCGCAATCTGGACAGAAAATCACAAAATGATTTTTTTTCCGCAAAAATCCATGAAATCGCAATTTCGCCGGAAAATCGTAAAATGACTTTTTCCGTCAAAGCCGTGAAATCGCAATTTCGGCGGAAAATCACAAAATGACGTTTTCCCACCAAAACCTTGAAACCGCAATTTTGCCGAAAAATCGCAAAATGATGTTTTCTCGCCAAAACAGTGACACCGTAATTTCGGCAGAAAATTGCAAAATGTTATTTTTCCGCCAAAACCATTAAATTGCAATTTTGGCAAAATACTGGAAAATAAAGTTCCCCGCAAAACCGTGAAATTGCAATTTCGACGGAAATTGCAAAATGTCATTTTCCCGCCAAAACCATGAAATCACAATTTTGGCAAAAACCGTAAATGATGTTTTCCTGCCAAAACTATGAAATCGCAATTTAGGTGGAAAACCACAAATAAAGTTTTTCCGTTAAAACCGTGAAATCAAAATTTTGGCGGAAAATCTCAAAATGATGTTTTCCCGCCAAAATTACTGTTTTATTTTATATATTATTATTGATTTAAATATTTTTAAAACAAATTAAATTAACAAAAAAAATTAAAATTAATTAAGTGTACATTTTTCATTTGTCATATCCATCCAAATTATATCATTTGGATAATCCAAATGACATTGAAAATTTTGCCTAGATTTCAAAACTCATTTAGATGATCCATCTGAATGATCAATTTTTTGCACTAAACAAATATCAGTTCTCATCTCCATTTAGATGAACCATCTGAACGAGGAAACAAACAGTCCTAAGACATAATATGATTTATAGATTTTGATTCTACACCACATGGAGATAGGAGCTGTTTTTTTTTTTTTAAATGTTAAATTCATTATGAAGTAGAAACACAAACGTCATTTACATGTACAAGTTGAGAAAAATCTTTTTAAAAACAGAGGTATTTTTGTGAAATAGAGTAAACATGAAATGAAAGGAGATCCTAGAATCGTGAGGCTCATCGACGGGATAGGAGCTATCCAATCCAATTCTACTATTAGTTAAAATTTCTTTCTTATTTAATTTAGATATTGTTTTCATTTTCTGTATTAAAAAGATGGAGGATTATGAAATTATGATGGGCTATTTATGATGGTTATGAAATTATGATAATACAGTACTTGCATATTGGGGAAAATGATACTAAAACTTAAAATTTGTTAACACAAGTCACTTGACTTATAAAATTATGAAATGTCATAAAATATAAAATTAAGTCTAAAAACATTTTACGAATCACTTGATCAATTATGTTCAGCAAAAGATTTACGATTTAAATTCACAACGACTAGGTCCCAAGGGTGTGACGTGGAAAGACATGTCTTTCTCTTGTCTGAAAACGACAATGTCGCTCATTCGAAGATCATGTGATATAGCAAACTCTTTCCAACGGTCAGTGAGTCTCTTGCGATCTATCTTCACAGAAACTTCTCCACCCTTCTCTGATGTAAGTAGTACCACATGATTGCTTCTGTGTTTTCATTCACCAGAGCAATCTATCCATATCCAGTGACTGTACCATTTGCCCTCACAAAACACTTTGGGAGATACTGAAAATTCATTACAAAGACAACAATAATTCAGACCCTAGTATAAGTGTTCCTTTTTGGTTCAAATTAGGAGTAGAGAATAACCTAGAGTCGACGGCGAGACATTAGCCACAAAATAAGAGGGATCTAGTGAAGAAAACTCTGTCTCTCTTCTTGGAGTCTTTTTCACTTTCTTACTCCCTTGAATCAATTCTATGAAAGAGAAGGAATTCTAATTGGTCAAACTGATTCTCTCTCATTACAGATCCCTAAATCTCTCGGCTTCTACACTGCAATTTCATGAGGAAAAGAGTCATAAACACAAAAACATTTCACCAAGCTCATAGAGCGCTTTTATGAACTTGGAAACTGTTTCCATTAGATCCAAATCTACGTAATTTTTAGTCTCTCAAATATATTATTTTAATAAATTTTATATAATTTAATTATTTACGAAAATTTTAAATAGTAAAAAAAAACTCAAAATCAATCATTGTAAACATGTGTCAAATGGATATTCTAAAAGTTTGTGACATAAGAGACTCATTTTATTCTCATTCATACTTTTTATTATTTTATTTTTTAAATTTGGTGAGAGATTTAATGAGATACTAGTGGTCTTAGGTGAATTCTCTTTAGAACTCCAGAGCTTTTATGAAATAAAAATCATCGAGTTAATAAATTAATATAAATATCTATTGCTGAGCTTCTTCACTAGTTGTCTTTAATTTAACAATTTGTGACCACTAATGTGTTGACTAGTGCTAGTAACTTCTTCAGAATCATTAATTTCACTGAGACGAGGAGAAGTAGAAGTTAAATGACGATTGACCATTCCTAAAACCATTTTCATACGCCGTAAAAAAAAAAAAAAAAAA
>VBRH01000732.1:18498-29252 GCA_014578085.1 Cardamine resedifolia | reverse complement strand
AAAAAAAAAAAAAATTCTTTCATCTAGTGGTTAGCATTAGATTACTTTTCATCTAGAGGAGAATAATTCACAACTCTTCTAACCATGATACGCACAATAATCAAAGAATCTTGCATCGTAAAAGGACGAACCTTTTTGGTCAAACAAGAGAAATCTCACATGCGTTTTTCACCCAGATTGTATATCATCTAAACCTTAGCTTCATCTTCGTTTTCTTCCCGGAGAATAGGAGCTGTTTGGCTTAAACCGATAATTATTTAGTTTTGTCTATTTGAGATTTGGCAGATCTTTTATCAAGGAAATCAACTAGATAAATCAATGTCGAGTATGATAGGATGATTTTAATGAAAATGTTTTCATCTGCAACTAATCAACCAAATCGTAATGACTATTGAGCTTTACTTAAAAAAATCCAGACATAAACATCATAACTTTAAAATCCAGACATAAACATCATACATAGGCAGATGATGATTAGCGAGGTTAATTACTTCAACATCAAGTGATAAAAAGGAAGGTTGCATTGATTGCATCACAAAGTTTAAAACACCAAAGAGGTTCGTCTTTTCAGCTTTCTACTCCCAAAGTCATCTTTGCCTTCTTATCTACAAAATAACGACTCAAGTTTTTACACTTTGTTACCAAGAATCAAGAATCAAGAACCAAGAACCAAGAACATATTTACGTACTTGGGGGACGGCCAGAAATGATGGGTTCGCGGCGGTGGGTAGTGGTTTTTCCCAGGTACCAAACAAGACTAACAAAAACTTTGTGCCCTCCCATGTCGCTCCCACTAAGTTTTGGCGCCTTCTCTGCTGCGTCTTCTCCCACTAGAAACACTGTAGAGAAGCTGAAAGAAAACAACAAAGACAAGTCTTTAATTAGTTAAGACTTTAATAACTTGAAAGCTTGGAATAAAACGGTTGGGAGGAACAAGCCAGAAACCTCTTGTAAATGTAGAGGTCAACGATCTTTCCACATGAAGAGAAAAGTTTAGTCAACTCGCACTTGAGATCAGACTCACTAAGCGAAGTGTCATATCCCATAACCTCTAGCTCAGAGCAACTGAAATAATTGGGTTGCAGGATATAATTAAGATCATCTTAATCTTAAAGATAAAATAAAAAATCCGTTTACTTGTTATCTTTTTCCGGAAACGGAAAGTCCTGAGCATCGACAGTCCAACCTCCCATGTCACTTCCATTAAGTTTCAGGGCCTTGTCCACTGCGCCTTCTCCCACAAAATAAATATAAGCCATATGCCAGAGAGATTTACGAACTCTGGGAACATAAACATCAGTGATCTCTCCACATGAAGAGTAAAGTTTTCTCAACGCGCTCTTAACATCACCCCGACGAAGCCCTCTGTCATATCCCCTTGCCATAATCCTCCCAATCTCACTGCAAGTAAGAGATATTATTATCAGCATATATATCTTTACACATACAAATCTCAAACAATCAATCAATCAATCAATTTACCGGCTTTCTCGATTGGCTCCCTTCACTTCCAGCCCCTACGGTACAAAACATCTATAAGGAATTCTTTTCTTGAGTCAATAAGAAGGAAGCCATAAGGATAACAAGGAATATTACTTTGTAACCGGATTCGTCCATGGACATGTTGATAACCCTATATTTTTCGGATTTAGGTCAGATCTGAAGAAGGTCCACCACCTCTCTCCTTTTAACTCATATTACTAAATACAGGTTATACCCTAATTAGTTTAGAAATTCTCTCCAACTTCCGTTTCCCATTTCATAAACGTTTCGGAAATTGAAACTTTCGGAAACTCGATGAAAACGTATGTTTACGTTTAAGAAACTCAATGAAAACTTATTTTTTTAATTAGAAACTTATTAAATAGATAATTTAGAAATATGAGATATATATGATATTATTATTTTCTTACTTTAAAATATCTTAACTAATTTTGAAGAACATAAAATATCTCATCATTAGTAAAGTAATAAAATTAAAATATTTTAAGAATATGAATGATGATGTTGATTAAATCTTTGATTTTGATGGTTGTGATCTTTTATCCCTCATTAAACTACTTAATATATGTCTTGTATTTGTCTTGTTTTAAATACTTTTTTTTTAAAATATAAATTTGTTGTTTTACTATATACTTTTAATTATATATATATATATATATGTGTGTGTTAGCGTTTCCAACACGTACCCGTTTCCTAATTTTTGAAAAATATCGTTTCCACGTTTCCACATGTTTCACTTCCGCATATCCATTTTCGTTTCAATGCTACTTAGGTTACACTGCAAGAAAACATATCAATTTCTGACTATTTTCCGACCATTTACCGACAAATATGAACGTCGTCGGAAAGTAGTCGAAAAAAAAAAAAATTCTCGGAAATTAGTCGGAAAATTTCCGACTAATTTTCGACCAATTACCGGGTTTGTAGAAAATACATAGAAAATTAAATTATATTTAGTTTGAAATTAGTCAGAAATTTTCCGACTAATTTCGACTAAATTTCCAACTAATTTATGACTATATAAATATATATATTTATTTAATAAATTAAATTATGATTTTTATTATACTTTAAAATATATATAAATTCTCGACAAATTTCCGACTAATATTATTTCTGACTAAATTTAATTTAATTAATTATTTTATAATAAATCGATAATTAATTAATTCATAGTCCGAATTTGGTCGAATTTTTTCTTTTTCAATAGTCGAAAATTACTCTGAAATTTTCTTACCAATTACCAACCAACTTGTTTTCCTATATAACGCACATGATTTTTTCTTCTAAAAACATTTCTAATTTTCAAACATCTATATACATTCTATCTAGAATCTGTTTAAAGGGAATTTCAATAGCACCACTAGTTTTCAAAACTACCAGCGTCCTCTGTCCATTTCCAAAAACACACTTTATGCATCGCTAATTGACCAAACTGTCCTTAATAAAAATTAACATGGTGTTATTGAATTGAAATTTATTGATAATTGTAATGATTATTAGAATTATTAAATTTAAGAAATTTTTAGAGAATATTTAAAATATTTTATATATTTTCACCGAAAGTCTCTCTAAATATCACTCTTTTATGTAATATTTTTAAAATTTTTAAAAATTATTTTAGATGAACGTATTTTTTTTAAATCAATCAACAAATAACACTAAACTTTAATAAATTTTAGTATAAACTGAAAGTTAATTAAAGTTTTTATTAATTTAATAACACGATAACTTTTAACAAGTAATAAATGATATTTAACAAATAATAATATTTAACTTAGCAATTTGTAATTGAAGATTTAATAACACTAAATTCTTAAAACTCAAAATCACCCGAAGCAGACGACGAAGAAGAAGACGGAGCCATCGACGGTACCAGTTCGAGAGCTCCTCTGAATTCGATTCCGGATCGAAGGAGAATCATATTTTCCAATTCCGATTTGGTTCAGAAATTGGAAGGTACAAGAACGCAGCACCATCGAACACTGGGTCTCGAGAAGAAATTCGAAGTTTTGGAAGATAGATCTGGAAATGCGAGTGGTATGCATGATTTGAACCCTAAGATTTGTAGTCTTAATGGTAAATCTCTAGACTTATGCTTAAGTCACGAATGGAGATGGGATTCATTCGCCACGACTTGTCTCTCTCGTTGAGGCTTTGATTCTCGAAGGGCTCTAAAATGTTCACGTTTGTTAATTTGGTTTTGATTTGTGTATATTATATCTAGTTTTGGTTAATCTTTTTTGTTAAATTTCTGAATTTATGAATTGGAATCTACAAGGATAAATCAGCTTCTGCTCATTCTATGACTCTTGGAGAAACCATTGCTGCAAGTTCTGTTAATAACAAGGTGCTACAGCCTTTGAAGTGATTTAATGATTAGCAATACAGTTTACTAAGTTTTACAACATCAGCTTGAAAAAGTTGATATATTTAATGTGAAAGTTGGAATCTTTGTTGAAACAACGATCCACTGGTTTTGAAGTTGTTGGAAAAGTGTTGACTGCGCTTTTCCTTTTGTCTCCATAATATTGTGGTGTGAGTGCCGTTTTTGTTAATAGGCTTTGAGATTATTCTTTTGTCTCAGGGACTCCTGTGGACTTGTATCTCTTTAGGATTATCCAATACAAGATTTTTCACTATGATACTGAGAAACGGAAACATTTGAATCTCAACTGGTATGTGGTTCTTTGCCTTGCAGCGATTTCATTAAACAAGTCAGTTTGTTCATGTCTTGGTCGGTTGTATTTGTTTGGTCGGGTTTTGCTTCAGCGAGTCTTATCTGTTTCTTGACAAGTCTGAATCTTTCTCCCAACATTTTTACGGCAAAACCATGAACATGCTAAGAATGTTGTACGTAACGGAGTCGGGTGATACAAATTCCTAACAAGAGATTAAGAAAACTCAGAACTCAGAATAAAAGTGAAACTCGGCATTGTAGAACTATACTGTCAAAAGTTAAAATGTTACCTTAAGGTAAAATGCGGCTGTTACAGTCACGATGCTTATGGTCATTCCAATAGAAGAGATCTGCATTTCAGAAGAAAAAACTAAATATTATGTTTTGCATACTTCAAATTTTCCAGAGTTTGTAAGATAATATACATAGATACGATTCTCAAAACCTCCTCGCCATGAGTACAAGTCGACGACCTGATATATCCACCAACCATGTTGCTATTGCAGTTGCTACTACATGGTTTAAAATGAACGGTTAAAAAATTGAATCTGATGTCTCCTAGATTGAAATTATATACCTGAACAGCACCAACTCCAAATGTCGCTGCATTACTTGATGTCACCCCTAAGCGAATTATAAACAAATAAGCATAATTATAAGAAATCTGTTTATTCTATATTAGGAGTATTCCAAAAACAAAATTTACAACCCTTATAAAAATCTTATACAAAACGTTTTATTTAGCTTTATAAAATAAAAACATTATAAGGGTTTATTAAAACCCTTATAACCAAGTTTATAAAAACCTTATAAAGTCTTAAAGTCTTATAACAAGTTAACAACCCCTTATAACCAAGTTTATAAAAACCTTTATACCCCTTAAAAACCAGGTTTATAAAAACCTTAAAACAAATTTACAAAACCCTAAAAACCCAAGTTTATAAACTCTTATAAAAACATTAAAAACCCAAATTTAATAAACTATAAAAACCTTATAAATTATATAATCCAACATATAAAACCTTATAAAATCTTATAAATCAATTTACAAAATCTTATAAAATACCTTTCGTATAATAGGTTTGTAAACCAAGTTAAACCTTATTAAATAATTTTATAAATCACCTTATAAATAATCTTATAAAACCTTATATGGTTTTTTTTATAAGATTTTATAACCTACCTTATAAAATCTTAAAATAAATAATAATTGTCTTTCTAGAATAGAGTTTATAATCCAACTTATAAAACCATATAAAAATTTATAATTCAACATATAAAATCTTATAAATCAATTTATAAAATAGATTTTGTATAATAGGTTTGTAAACCAAATTAAACCTTATTAAATGGTTTTATAAATCACCTTATAAAAACCTTATAAAACTTTATATGGTTTTTATAAGGTTTTATAACCTACCTTTAAAAAATCTTAAAATAAATTATAATCGTCTGTCTAAAATAGAGTTTATAATCCAACTTATAAAACCATATAAAAATTTATAATCCAACATATAAAATCTTATAAATCAATTTATAAAATAGCTTTTGTAGAATAGGTTTGTAAACCAAATTAAACCTTATTAAATGGTTTTATAAATCACCTTATAAGAACCTTATAAAACCTTATATGGTTTTTTATAAGGTTTTAACTAACGGAACAAGGGTATCTCGCAAAACGGAGATATCCCCTATCCCGTTGTTGATATCGCCAGCTGTGGTATCTTGAAACTCTAAAATCGCGGTTCCGTTCTCGTCGATATATGAACCCGTGAGAAGCATTGAATGCTTAGCAAAACGTGTTGAGTTAGGCTTCTGAGCATGCAACTTTTGCTCCTGTTCAGTTGGTTTGTAAATGTGATCCTGTAAAAATAGAATTAAAAAATCATCCAAAAGAAAGGAAATTTAACTTTCATACTCAATAAAATACACTTACAGTTGCATTTATGTTTTCGTAGCTATCAAACCAGACAGAAGCTACAAATGGTCCAATGCTGAGTCGCTCGTCGAGCTTAAGATCCCAAGTTGCACCATGGCAGTAGACACGCGATGTACTTTGAAAGTCTCAAGCCTAAAATAAGGTGCATCTGGAAAAATCACTTGAGATCCTAGTGGATAGAAGGGTTCGGTTGTCCCACCATATCGCCATCAGCACTGCGGAACATTTACATCCAACTTGCTTGGCCAGTTTCCTTGGATGCCTTGAAGAACAGTGTGTCGTCTCTTCCACTTATATTTCCACCACACTTGAAACATTGTTTGAGAACAACTCTTCAAGTGATGTTATTCGAGTGGTGGAGGTTATATGCTCATTTCTGCTTGCTCCAACATGGAAGTATCCTAATGGTTGGTGTTGGGTTGTGGCCTTGATTCGTCAATTTGAGGCACTTTTGAAGAGTAACAGCCTCCTTCCGCCGCATGTGTTTCTCTCTGTGCAATCTCTCTTCCTCCAGACAGATTCGCAGAGAGATTGTACAGAGATTACACAAAACCTTAGAAACAAATTTACAACCCTTATAAAACCTTATAAAAACCTTATAAATTATATAATCCAACATATAAAACCTTATAAAATCTTATAAATCAATTTACAAAATCTTATAAAATAGCTTTCGTATAATAGGTTTGTAAACCAAGTTAAACCTTATTAAATAGTTTTATAAATCACCTTATAAAATCTTATATGGTATTTTTATAAGGTTTTATAACCTACCTTATAAAATCTTAAAATAAATAATAATTGTCTTTCTAGAATTGAGTTTATAATCCAACTTATAAAACCATATAAAAATTTATAAACCTATCTGTTTATAAAATAGCTTTTGTAGTATAGGTTTGTAAACCAAGTTAAACCTATAAATGGTTTTATAAATCACCTTATAAAAACCTTATATGGTTTTTTATAAAGTTTTATAACCTACCTTATAAAATCTTAAAATAAATATAATTGTCTTTCTAGAATAGAGTTTATAATCCAACTTATAAAACCATATAAAAATTTATAATCCAACATATAAAATCTTATAAATCAATTTATAAAATAGCTTTTGTAGAATAGGTTTGTAAACCAAGTTAAACCTTATTAAATGGTTTTATAATTTTTTATAAACCACCTTATAAAAATGTTTGATAAGAATTATAAATCAATTTAAAATCTTATAAAAAGTTAACAATTGTCTTCAAAATTAGGTTTTATAAGAACCTTATAAAATCTTATAAAATTTTTTTGCATAATAATTTTATAAAACCAAGTTAAAAACCTTATAAAAACAGTTTGATAAGATTTATTAAACATTTATAGTTTTTTTTTAAACCTAATAATGGTCTTATAAAAACTTAATAGTTGACTTTGTAAAATAATTTTTATAAACAAACTTATAAAATCTTATAAAATGTTTTTTTAAAATTAGGTTTTATAACTTATAAAATTAGTTTTTGTTTAATATAGTTATATAAAGCAAGTTAAAAAAACTTATTAAAATGATTTTATAAAATTTTATAAACCACCTTGACAATAAAGGTAAAAGCCTCAAGATTCGGTATTTTTTGGCTGTTAGATTTTGCAGAATAGATTTATAAACCAAGTTAAAAACCTTATTAAATGATTTTATCAGGTTTTATAAGTGTATATTCTCAGCACAGTGCATTGTAGCAGCTTCTAGAACAAACTGAAATTTCATTAAAGTTTAGGCAACACAAAAATAGATTTCATTATGGCTAATGAACAAAAATAAAGAGAGAGCCCCACCTCCTAAACTGGAAAAAAAATCTAACAGCCAAAAAATACCGAATCTTGAGGCTTTTACCTTTATTGTCAAGGTTGTTTAATGGAATTAGCCAACGTTAACACCCAAACCAAACTTGTAATCCTTCTTCACATGATCCACCTGGTTCATTTACATGTATTTAAAATGTGATTAGAACCATTCACAATCAAAACACACTTCAAATGAATAGGAACATGAAATCGCTGATCAAGTCAGTTTCTTTACCTCTGCGGATAAAAGCAATCTGAGTCCCATTGACACAACATTCATTCTGCTGTTTTGTTTTCACGGTTTCCATCTTCTGAACAACCCGTGTCCTGTTTCATTAACCAGAGAAATAAGAAGGCTTTCACCCAAAGGTCTCAGCTTTTTTCAGCTTCCTAATGTTTGCAGTTTTGGTTTGTCCAAAAACAGCGATAAGTAAAAATCAAAACTTCATTTTAAATCAAATGTTGCCTTCTTTTATTGATAGCAATGCAGAGATATTAAATATTTCCATAAACAGCAAAGATTTCATCTTTCTCCAAAACCAAGAAATGATTTCCATCTAAATCCACAAAAGATGAAATATCTTCTTCATCTCTATTTGACTTAATGGAAATGTATTTTCTATGAATATAAAAAGTATATTTGAGCATAGGAAAGATAAAAGCTTACCCATAAGACATAAGTGTTGACTGTTGAGAGAGTCTGATAAGCTCCATTGGTTTTGAGGTTAACATACTTACAATCAAAGTTCTGTGTTCTTCATCACACATATCTAATAGCTTCTGGATGAGATAACTTCCAAAAGGATCCATAGAAAGTTCACCAACATAATCAATGATTTCAAGAAATATAACCTCATCAAGCAACGTTCCTTGATCAATAAATAAATTTAAGATCATTTCCACTGGTGTGCCGACCGAATGTCCCAACAATTAACAATAAATCTAAATCTTTAGCTCATGTTTGAAGTAATAATAGGAAAAAGGTAGAGTTTTTGTTGTGTTTTACCTCTTGGTTCAACGTAGCGTTGAGAGAGCATAGAGAAGGAACCCATCAAACTCGACACTTTGAAGAGGAACTTAAACCTGAAACAAAGACTAACCTGTTCACGCACATAATCAACATCCCTACCCCGCTCAACCGTGTCTCGCCTGATTCTGTGAGCAAGCCTCACACCAGCATCAGAGGCATTCATGCTGTCTTTAAAAATCACAAAGTCATAAAACGATGAAAGTAAGTTGATCTATTAAGGGCACCATCAGCTACAGAATAGGAAGTGGACAACTTCCATCACAATATAAAGTTGTCACTATATCATTTAGAGTTATGCAGAACAAATAAGGTAAATAAAGGAGGGCCAAAATGAGCAAGAGACATTATACTGCAGCTAGTTAACCTGTGTCAACGAATATCTTCAGCCCCATTAACTTCAACTTCTCACTTCTCAGTCATCGTCCTCCTCCTGCAATTTAATTATACACCAAAGAAAGTTAGAAACAAAGCTCTTTATATGCAATGATGTAAAATAACTTTAAACCCTCCACTACCATCCTCGGCATCATCCTGAGTTCCTGACACTGATTTTTCAGATTCCTCATCTTCCTTTGAACCTTCGTCCTCAAACAATAACATATCATGATTAGCAAAACAACTCAAATAACTATAACTCTCCTTAAATTGGAATCCGATTTACCAGTTTCTTGTTATAGGCTTTCATGTTCTTCTCATAATCGACCTTGCGTTGCTCGGCCTTAGAACCATAAGGAGCTTTTTCCTGAACTATTTGTAAAACTCACATATTAGACTTTACTTTAAGAAAAGTGACATTTGAGACCATAACACATTTTGGGTTAAATGTCCATCAAATCTCGAATTCGTGAGTCATGGAAAAGTAGAATCCCTTCCAAAATTATGACATCACAACTTCACAAGCATTGAGCTGACAAAAGTGGCCACTAATTAATTTAACAAACAATAATCCTAATCAACTTAAGACCTGAGAGATGCAAAAATATGGGTATCAAGTTAAAACATGAACATTGCAAAGGTCAATATTCCAAAGATTAAGCGACTTGAAGTTAAAAGCTAAAACATAAAACTGCAGTAATAAACTGGATAAGGAGACCCAACAAATGCAGTTGGAGAAAAATCCCTAACGAAAAATCAGTAACAAACCTCTTCCAAAGCAGAATCAATAGAATCACTAAACCTCTTCCAAAGTAGTAGCATATAATGTGTTTGAAGATGTGAGTCTAACCTGAGTCGATGGAGGATGATTACAGTAGTTTAGACTTCAATCTCAGTTACAGGGCTGTAAATTCTGAAGATTTAAGAGTTGGCAAACTATGGTCTATGGATGAGATCAAATTAATTTTTAATGAAAAAAGAGAGTTTCCATAGTTAGTTTTTTACCTTTCCCCTCGATAGAAAATGCGATTGTGGACAAATAAAGAGATTTTTTGTTTGGAACAAAAATAATTTGTAACATCCATATATCTATTAATTATTATATTTCTTCTGAGCATTCACCAATTGATTCTACCACCTCGAATCGTTCTTTCTTAGATTTCATGTAGCGATATTTTTCCACGGCAAGTTGATGATCTATCATGTAGTTCTTCTCCCTTCCATGTTCTCCTTTGATAGCTGTTTGATTTAAGGTATTTCTGTTACCAAAATTAACACAGGCTGTGTTAACAATATACTTCACATCAACGCACATAATTCACTTTTGGATATGTAGTGAAAGACTAGAATGCATAATCGGTGTAGATTGTTTTTTTTTCAGAACTTCAAGATATATATATATATATATA
>VBRH01000732.1:2173-18459 GCA_014578085.1 Cardamine resedifolia | reverse complement strand
ATATATATATATATATATACTGTAAAAATAACAAATCTTAAATGAATCAATGAAAAGATGTGTCTTTTCTTTAAGTAACCTAATTCAGTTACAACCATAGGCAACACACGCGACTTAATTTGACCAACAAATTTCCAAAAAACAATCGGAATTTATTATTACTGAGGTATTATTTGTGTCAACAGTTTTAGAACTAATACCATTAATAATTAATATATTTAGATACCATTAACAGTTTTTATTCGACTACATGTAAACTAAACATACATATACACTTGCAGTTTTAAAGAAAGGATTTACCAACAAAGAGTAGACGTGCAAAAAAAAAATTCTAAATTCTAAATTTTTTAAATTGCTTATTCTTTCACCCTTTTTTTTTTAAGAATCATTGTTAGATTGACAATTTTGATTAGTTTTATGGTTTAATTAACACGCGTGTTGTTCTACTAATTTCTTTAGAAGTTAAATTTCCAAAATTTTCAAAGGAAATACATGATTTTTGAACCTTCTCGTAGACACTGTTTCGTATACACGACGTTTAGATTGATCAAACTGAAAAAAAAAAACACTAAATTTATGCTTTTTGATATTATTAATGTAAACACCTTTCATTTAATTAAAATTATAACATTATTATAAAGCTAATATAAAAATAATTAAGTTAAGAGTTCTAATTAAGAACAAAGCAAGAAAAAAAATAGACAGTTGTCGCTAACCATATCACAAGCTCTGTATCATGATGCACATCTTATATCTCGGTTAAGGATTTTGCAGTCCACAGAAGCGCCTTATTACGGATTTTAGTGAGACGTTTCCATTAATGCTGAGCAAGTACGTATCTCTATATACTAAAGTTTTGTAATATAGATGATATTGACTCTGCCAATTTAAAATAAAATAAAATAGTAACAAAGCATATGATGTGAAAACATAATATGACAAAAACTCTTTAAACTTTCTTTTATTATATAATTAATAATCTGTGAAGTTTAGTTATTACAAAACGATAACTGGAAATGGAATTACAGTTTCTTAAAATTAACTAAAGATTACTAAAAACTTCTTTATAAACAATATCAGTAACCGTATTCTTAAGCTCTTTGTTCTTCTCTTTCTGATATATCTTCAAGCCTTGAACAGATGTGACTCTCGATAGTGCGACGTACAATTGCTCATGACTAAAAACAGGTTTAGGAAGATATAAACCTACTCTACTTAGACTTTGTCCTTGACTCATATTCATTATTATTTATTGAATCTACACTTGAATATGTTAGATAAGTTTTGAATAACTTGCAGGCCAGGAAATCTTTAACAAGTCGGTTAAAAATAGGATAGGCTAAAAGAAAATTATCTAATTGAAGTAGTAATAGAAAAATAGTAGTTTTCCATTACAAGTAGGATTAGAAAATAGAAATAGCAATGTTGTGCTATGACTATAAATACTTTGATTGAGTTGTGATCATAGGTATGAGTTTTGGAGTTTAGTTTTGAAAGATTTTCTAAACTTAATAAAGAGAGTTATTCTTTAAACAAAGCTTGTGAAACTATATTTGGTATCAGAGCATTAATCAGAGTAAGGACTCGATCTCGGAACCTTTGCAGCAAGACGCAAGAACCGCACGATGGCGGAGATAAATGCTACAAGCTACCGAAGGAACATTGGCTGCTTAAGGTATCTATTGCACACACGTCCGGACTTAGCGTTTTCTGTTGGTATTGTTAGTAGGTATATGCAAAACCCTCGCAAGTCACATGGTGAAGTAATGAAGCAAATACTCCGATATCTAAAGGAAACGGCTGCATTTGGATTGAAGTTTGGTCGAGGAGGATCAAAGAAGATCATTGGGTTTAGTGATAGTAGTCACAACATTGACCAAGACGATGGAAGGAGCACTACAGGTTTTATATGGAAAACTCGTGACTCAATATCCGGCCTATCATTAGCTGAATCATCACCAGAGATTTCTAAATAATCATTGATCTCTGTCCATCTAGGGTTAGCTGTCATAGTAATAAACAGATCTGGGTTTCCATAGCATCTTGATACTTTTCAGCCAGCAATACAATTCTTTTACCAAGGGCAAGGGCACTACAGATGGGAATAGTAAAGCCTTCAGTATTTCTATTTTGTATACGATACATATAATATTCTGTCATTGAAACATAACCTCTACTATCACTTGAAGAAGAATTCACCTGATTCATATATGTTGTAATAAAACATCGCAATCACCTACAACTAAGCCTGCTATTTCATTAGCAGATGGTAACTCATACTGTCTTTTTCGCTTATCATATCCAACCATATGAATTTTCATTTCATATTGATCTCTAGCTTTTCTAAATATTTTAGTTAGAATATTATTTTCATCGAGCATAGTAATTAGAGATGACATTGAATAATCTACATCAGCACCCATGGAACACATAGAAAGCATTGCGTTATAAATTCGAAAGTTTTTACGGAATAAGGGATCGAACAATAATCTTTCGAGGACATTCAATATTAGGCAATTTTACACGTCCTTGTTTACAACAAATAGTAAATAGAGGTCTTTTTGTATTACGATCCTTTTATGTGCTTTCAACAGGCCATGCTAAAGCATTACAATCACCGCATCTTGTTTATTGTACGCTGAACCTTTTTTGATGGTTTTTTTTGCATTCCTAACATAAAAATAAGCAAAATATATTTCATTAGAAGATGACGATATTAATTAATAAAATTTAAATGTTTTACAATAGCTAGGCCTAACACTAGTTTACCTTTATTGATTATTTGCCCTGACATTTGAGTATATGTTCGTTTTTTTTAATCTGCCAAACAGAAGACCGTAATAACAAAAAATATTAAAATTCAAACAACTATATGATAAATAAACCTTTAAATGCCGACAAAAAAAATAAACCTTTAAATGGTGATATCTGAGGGGTTCTTCCATATTCTTCTGCTTTTTTAATATCCATCATCATTTGTAAAGATTCTAAAAAACAAAATTGTTTAACAGTTAAATAATAATAAACAGAATTATAAAAAAACTTAGTGGTTTAATAAAAAATTGTGTACAATAATACAAATAACTAACCGGGGTCATGTAATTGTAATGTATATCCTAAAAAAAAAATTGTTAATAGAAATATTATATAGTAAGAAGGAGAAAAAATTAAATTACAAAGTAAAGTATACCATGCTTGTTATAAAATTGTGGTAGTGCAGCATTATGACAGTCACAGTTATAAATATTCATTTGGTAACGAAACAAATTAAGGATTTTTTAACCAGCCCTGTCAAAACACGATCCTACAAAACATATCAATTTTATTACATGGGTAAAAATGAGATATTATATCAGTATTGGAAATTGTTTTTAGCCAAAAAGTTTTAGTATATATTAATCAAATAGCTTTAGTCAACTATATACAAGCGGTGGTAGCGTTAAAAAAGCTTGGAAACGGACAACAGATTTTGTTTGGATAAAGTTAAATAAATATAGCAATATACATTTACAACTATTTCACTCTATCGCTACCACAACTTTAAATCGAGAGAAGGACAGATAGACATACAAGATGAAATGGAATAATAAATTGCTGGGCAGACGACGATGGAATGAAAAAATGAACACAGTTTCGGCAAATACAAAATCAGATATTATTTGATGACAAACCGGACAAAAAAAGAAATATGAATATAATCTCAGTAAAGGAATTAGATCTGTTGACAGAGAGAAAATAATTCTTGCTTCTTCACAGAAACAGAAATAACTTAAATGGGAGGGGAGAGGAAAAGGATACAAAAAAGGATAAAATAGAATAGTGGTATCTTTTCTGAATATATAGACAAAATAAAAAAGTCGTATCTCTTCTGAATAGATTTTCTGATTGATTAATCTATTCATAAGGAAAAACTACAGCCTTAAAAATGATGATATCAGTAGACCCTAAAAATGGGTTCAACAGTCGTATCTTGGAATAGATTTTCTGATAACAATAAGGGAAAACTACAGCTATATGATTAAAGTGTAAACAAATTTCAACCGTTAGATCAAAAATGATGACATCAGCAGACCCTAAAAATAGGTTTGCTATTATATATAGTGTGTGCATGATCTTTCATAAAGAGATTAAATATTGTTTTACGTAAAAAGTTAAGATACGATTCCATGTTAATAATAAAATATTAAGGTCGATATCTATAATGAAGGAGACAGTCAAAGCATGTGACATCGACCATTCAACTCTACACATGATCTTCAATACCATGTGGCTCGTAATGGCTTTGATATACATAATCGTTTTCGTTATGCCTTCTAGCATTATTTTTGGTTTTAAGAGACTTCTTCTACCTTTCAATAATGTTTTTAGAAGTCTTGCAATAATATTTTGTCTTTTTCTAAAAGTCGACTTAATTAAATGGTTCCTGATTTTTATGTTAATAGTACTAACATAATTAACATATTGCAATGTTGTTTTCTAAAACAAAGCATAAAATCATATCTTGAAAAATGTATTTTATACGGATATATCACAGTCGCACTGTTTTCTCTCTATTCTCTCTTGCTTTATCATAATTCCCACCGTTTATAAAGCCCAACTCTATTCTTAATCACTAAAACCCCAAAGTTGTCCTAGTAAAACCAACATAAACCATACTTTATTTTTCTAAAAGCCTTAGAAGTTGTAGATTAGGCCTTTATGGACTTTTACTTGCTTGGTTTATATTCATATCACAAAAAGCCCTCATCTTCACTTTAATCATAACAAAGTCACAAGATTTAAAACGTTCATCAATAATTTAATACATTTCTTCTAATAGGCCGACCAGAAATTGATTAGATTCCTGACTATCATATGATGTTAAAATTAAAGAGAAAATCTGAGAGCTAAATACACGACCAAAAGCAAGGGGTATTACAAAAGTTTAAAAAACAAATCAGAAAGGACTCTTCTCTTGTCTTCTATTCAAGACCAAAAGAGAGAAGCTGAGAGCTGCCAATATATCACGACCAAAAGCAAGGGGGTATTAAGTTGCAAATTCAAAATTAAAGGAAACAAATCACAAGGACTCTTCTCTTCTTCTCTTGTCCTCTATTCTCTCAAACCATCTGTAAAACAAAAACAGTTAATAAGTTAACCCAACAGAAACGTAACCTCATATATAAATTAGATGCAACAGATAGATTAGTAAGAGAACCTGTGGATATTCAGTCGGGGCCAATAACATCATAGAGACAAAGTCTCTAACGGAACAAGGGTATCTCGCAAAACGGAGATATCCCCTATCCCGTTGTTGATATCGCCAGCCGTGGTATCTTGAAACTCTAAAATCGCGGTTCCGTTCTCGTCGATATATGAACCCGTGAGAAGCCACGGCTGAGGAGGATACCACGATTTTAACTTATTAACAACGGGTCCCATCATTGTGAGCCAATGCGTGTCCAGCAACTCATATTGATGGTGTTGCTCGCCGCATTCTTCCTTTTGGCTATTGGGCGTATAGAGCCAATGCGTGTGGTCAAGCGTCAAATCATCGAGAGTGGACGGATCAGGAGCCTCATTGTTAGTAGAGGTGTGTCTGCTGATGACATGGTCCTCTGCAAGAGAACTTTCACCTCGAGGAAGTATGTGAAGATGGTTTTGTCCATCTGTGCCATTTGGAGAACATTTACATCCAACTTGCTTGGCCAGATTCCTTGGATGCCTTGAAGAACAGTGTGTCGTCTCTTCCACTTCTATTCCCACCACACTTGAAACATTGTTTGAGAACAACTCTTCAAGTGATGTTATTCGAGTCGTGGAGGTTATCTGCTCCTTTTCTGCTTGCTCCAACATGGAAGTATCCTAATGGTTGGTGTTGGGTTGTTTCCTTGATTCTTCAATTTGAGGCTCTTTTGAAGAGTAACAGCCTCCTTTCGCCGCATGTGTTTCTCTGAGTTCAATCTCTCTTCCTCCAGACTCCGAGTGAATACCGCAGTGCTGATGGCGATATTGATGATTTATCATATGCACTTCATGGTCTATTTACTGGTGTGACAACCGAGCCCGTCTGTCCGCTAGGATCTCAAGTGATTCTTCCAGATGCACCTTATTTTAGGACTTTCAAAGTACATCGCTTATCTACTGGTGCAACTTGGGATCTTAATGATGGTATCAAATAATACCAGCAACCATTAGATCTGCAAACCAATCATAACAAAGAAGAGTTATGAGACCGGTAAAATAAAGTCAAAGTCAACCACAACACCAGTTAGACCGGTGTTGCAAACTAATCCGAGAAGAGGAGTTTTATTAATCTCTCTGTTTTTCTTAAGTGCAAATATCTCTTTCAGAGTTTTCGACAAAAACCTTAGAAGTATCGTTTTTTAGCTTTTTATTTTTATTTTTAACAAAAGTATGTATATGGATAATCTCTCAGTAATTTTTTAAATTCTTGTTCAAAGTAATAATAATAAACTTTTGTGGCTCTTTTACCGCTCTGGTGCGGAGCATTACTGCTGAACGTAGAAAGTTTATTGATTTCACAGTTACAGTTGCTGAATCGAAAGGTTATGCCGTGATAAGAGTATGTGATGTCCTTGACACATCTACTTTTGTTTGGACGCTTCCTTCTACTCGGTGTTACTTACCTCAGTTTATTATATGTTTAACTATTTATTTATTGCATATACATACTCTATGTTTTGCCTAAAAACACACATATTAAGAAATTACTTTTGTTTTAAAAAATCAAATAAAAACTGATGCCTGTATAAAAACAAAAATCGTTAGAAGGAGG
The DNA here is from genome assembly GCA_014578085.1 of Cardamine resedifolia. Lineage (NCBI taxonomy): Eukaryota > Viridiplantae > Streptophyta > Magnoliopsida > Brassicales > Brassicaceae > Cardamine > Cardamine resedifolia. The sequence continues at coordinate 11,681 of VBRH01000732.1, read as the reverse complement.
TGGTGAACCCCCAACCTTGTGGTTATATTACCAGCTGTGTTGTTAATTGAAGTAGTTTTAAATTTAGTAATCGTTACTAAAACTGGCAAAACGGACATCAAATTAATATGTGGAACCCATTTGGTAAACACATAGTAGTTACAGAGAACGGAGAGCATTTATCGTGATCATCTCTTGTGCACAATTTGTAAGGAGACTTTGTTATGTTGAAACATGGTGAATCTAAGTTTTTTGGACAAGCCACTATATTACAAATCCTGGTCTTTCGTGAACCTAGATTTTGTTTTCCGAAATATATAACTCAATCGAATTTGTGCTACCTATGACTATGAATGACCAATATAATGGTCACTTAGCAAACCCTAAACCACTTGCCAAACAGTCGTTTTCATTCCGTGGTTGTGATTCCAATATGATCTACACAAACGTGTCTAGCAAGTAGCAACAACGCAAATGTATGTCAAGTAATTTACTCTTCTCTTTATCCATTAATTCTACACAAAAGATATGGCAGTAAATACAACGTAACGGATGTTATTCTCCTTAGCAACTACAACATGTCATAGTACTACAATACCAAAAGAACATACAATGTACATTGCCCTTTGCAGCAACCTTTTAGTCGCCTAGAAGACAAAGTGGCTGTCTCATGCTAAGCTCTGCTTTCAGTGCTGGAAACTTCTCCAGCTCATGAGAATCTCCTAGAACGTTCTGTGCAAATAGAGCATAAAAGGCAAAGTATTATTAATCCAGAGACTCACAAGTTTATCATTTCACTGTAATGTAACGAGAGAATGAATGTTTACCAAAGCGGCGATGTGGGCTTCCTGCAACATATTGCCATCTATTTCTAACCTAGCAACCGGGAACTCTGGTAAGTGTCCAGACTGTTTCTTCCCAAGCAAATCACCAGGTCCTCGTAGCAGGAGGTCTATGTTTGCCAAGTAAAACCCATCTGATGATTTTCCCAACATGTTCAACCGTTTTAGGCTATTGGTAGTTGATCCAACTAATAAGCATTTCGACTTTCTGGTTCCACGACCAACTCGTCCTCTGAGTTGGTGTAACTGAGCGATTCCAAATCTTTCAGCATTCATGACAACCATCATTGAGGCGTCTGGAACATCAACACCTATCTCTATCACCTGAGTGGAGAGAAGTATCTGTGTTTCTCCACTTCTGAATTTTTTTAGAGCCTCTTCTTTGTCGTCACTCTTCATTCTTCCGTGCAACAGTCCGCAGCTGTACTTTGGAAATGTTTTGGATATTGTTTCGAGCTCAGCAGAGGCAGCACGGAGCTGCGGCAGTTGCTCTGATTGTTCAATTACAGGATACACAAGGTATACTCTCCCTCCAGACTTCAAGTCTTTCAGCATCATCTGTTGAAATTTTAATAATCAAAACCAAAGTCTTGAATGATTGTTTCTAATCTGAGAGCCAGGAAAGTAAAGATGTAGTTATTGTCAGAGGCATTACTGAGTAGACTTCCTTGAAGCCAGCCTCATTTCCTTCGAAAATGTGCGTCTCGACTGGTATTCTTCCAAGTGGCATACCAGTAATCTGAAGAAACATAGAGTTGCAGTCATTTAAAATGCTTATAGACATTTAACACATGGAACAAGTGAGTTTCTACCTGATGAACTAAAGTGGAAACGCTTTACATACTTGGGTCAAAGAAATATCTCCGTATAAAGCTAAGGCAAGTGATCTCGGGATAGGGGTGGCTGACATGGCAAGAACATGAGGAGCCATACTGAGATCAGCTTTACAAGTATCATCAGAGTCAGATGAGCCACTTTTTGATATCATAGGTGTCCCATATAACTGCAGCAATCAGCCCACAATAAACTTCAGTTTACAAACTATATGCTTACGTCGATAAAGACAGTCAAAATATTCTAGGAACCTGACCTTGCTGTTAAACTTTCCTCTCTGGATTACACCAAACCGTTGCTGCTCATCAACTACAGCGATACGTAATGCAGAGTACTCTATCTTTTCAGCTATCAGACTGTGAGTTCCAATTATAAACGATATAGCTCCACTTTGAAGATCCTGTCATCAGTTGTAACTCGTCAGCTATAAGGAAAACAAACTTATTGTATTATCTTAAAACAACATATTGGTTGCATGACTTGCCTGGCGAATCATACGTGACAGCTTTGCCGGGGTTGAACCTGTGAGCAACCCAATGGTTGGCTTGGATGTTACCCCTTCCATATTCTCCAGCAGATCACGGCACTGTTCATAATGCTGGACGGCAAGTAATTCTGTGGGGGCCATGAAAGCTGCCTACATAGGGAAAAAAGTAACTCAGATAACAGATTCAACTACATGCAAAGAGTGAGTCAATCACGTATGCTAGAGGATTTATTGAGAAATTTACAAAGGTCGTAGAGAGATTTTATTAACCAACCTGGTAACCAGATCCTATGACCTCCATGCACGCTAAGAAAGCGACCACGGTTTTGCCACATCCAACATCACCCTAGAAGATAAACCGATATATTGAGAAACTTTTATTTATTAAAAATAAACTAATGTGGCAACACTTCAAATCTGATTCTGATAGTCTATTAAAATTGGCTACAAGCCTACAACAACAAGCCAGCTCAGCTAGTAAATATACCTGCAAAAGCCGATTCATAGGAACCGGACGCTTTAGATCCCATATTATTTCTGAGACAGCACTTAGTTGGCTAGGAGTAAGCGAATATGGTAGAGCCTTGAGAAAACTCTTCGTGAGAGTGGACCATTCTTCTACATAAACGGAATTAAGCACTGGCTTTCTAAACTTTTCCAGCAATACATCTTTCTCTATTTTTGTGCCAAGGCCTTGAAGCATTTGGTACAAGCGTGCCAACTGTACAAAAACAAAATTCAACGAACTAATTGCTTTTTGACCAACAAATTATGACTAAAAATGCTGCTTCATGAGAATACAATTATTCTTACAAAGCTAGCTACCTGTAGGTAAAAGAACTCGTCAAATATAAGCCTTTTGCGAGCTAAATCAGCCTCATCTAAAGTCTTGGGCTCGTGAATACCAATGTAGGCCTACATTTACAGCAAGAAAAAAACTGAGAATGAGAAGCAATTGAGTACATAAGATTTTGTTTTGGATTAAAGAAGAAGTTCATCAAAGAGTATGCTTCAACATAGAAGAAAGACTTGCATCATGAAGAGATGGTAGGCCAAAAACTGTAGTGATTTCCTTAGGAATCGTATCCATATTTTCAGGGAGAACCCGCAGAGCCCTACGAGAGAAAAAGTAGGTGAGATATGATTAAACAAGTAGACGAATGACATCTAAATATGTACTGCTTAGTTTTGGGAAGTTCCTGTACTTTTATAATATATGAAAAAAAATTCTTATAATCGGGCTAGTCTTGCAACATATAATGAATCAGGTTTGAGGTGAGGCTTTTACTCAAAATCTAAAGGAAGGGATTCCCTGATATGGCATTTCAAAACTGTCGTGTCAATTACTTTCTACTTTTAGGTACCGAAACAAATAATGTAATATTTTACCAACCAGTGAAGATCACGGAAAAGAAAAGAGAAACCAAACCTGGAGATGACATCGCTAAGGAACTTTGGGTTCAACCCTCCTTTTGAAGGGTAAATAGGATATGGTCTCCCCTGGGCTCGAAGAGATGATTCTTCTTCATCTTTGAGTACATCAATATTGTATTCCCTCATTTCAAAATGATCTTCCCCACGCAAGGACTTCACCTAGATTTAGAAGAGATTACCAATAGATTCTTGAATCAACACAGTTGTCAATAACTTTCGTCCATGTAAATATGATTCTTTAGTGGTTTTTTTATCGTGCTAAAACAAGTCCAAGCTTCAAAAGTTGACCTCAAGAAAAGACTTGTGAAGCAGTATGATGCAAACATAATATACTACCTAAGCAAGAGATGAAAAATACATACAAAGACAAGTTTAGGGGAAGCAAAGGACTTACTTTCCCACTAACGCATACAAGGTCTCCGACTTTATGTTTATCTTGAATAGCATTAAGAAAGGGTTGCCAGGTAAAGCGAGTCCCCCTGAAAAATTTCTTCAGATGCAAAAAAATTGATTTCCCTGCTTTATCATCAGCATTACAACTCAGATTCTCTGGCGTTCTGTCTCTGCCTGAGATTTCACAGCTGACAATGACCTCGAGAAATGAAAATGAAGAGCTAGCTCTAACTCCCCTGCACATTGAATCACGCAGGGTTCAAATTTGAATTTCAAAAACATGTAGACACGACTTAACACAAAAGGCATAAGCAATACATAGAGGTTGCTGAATTGAGAAATAATCAACAGAGGAACAGTGGTAATAAAGACGATTTCTTGACAAAAGATCTCTTTTGAGTACGCTTGAGATGAAATCTAGAATGATTTCATAAAGAAATACTCACTTGGAAGAGAGGATTTTCCCAACAAATATCAAGTACTGTCCATCCTCAATATCAACCTGTGCATTCTGCAAATCTACATAGGTTCGAGGAAAATGATGCAATAGTTTCCTTATCTGCATCGAAAGACAATTTTCAAAACCGGGTTTAAGCCTTTCATCAAGCAGATCTTTTTTTGTTTCAATGTATTAAAATGCCTACCGTGTGAAAGCCACAGCTGTCTAACTGATTACTGTGCCTCTTACTTAACCCAGGCATAGAACCTATACTACTACCAAGGAACTGCTGAGCGGCAAAATCATCAGACGTTGTTTCAACTTCAGTTGTTGCGGTTTGGCTCGTAGAAAAAGAACCATCTGATATTTCTTCCCTGAGATTGGAAGAATCAACATTCTGAAGCTCTGGACACAAGGAAGATAATGTTCTGGAAAGATTGTCTGGATCAAACCATCCTCCATACAAGGGAGTGGGAAGGAAACTGTTATCGGTTGGCGTGTTAAGAATGCTCCTTGATTCCTCGGAAGATTTGCTCTCGCTGTATAATTCTACCGGACGAGAATCACCAAGAATGATAGCAGGGAATCTCTTACACGCCAATGCAAGCTCTTTCTTAACTTGTTCATCAGATTTCTTATCAATTAAATCATCAATATTATCATACTCCATTAAAGCTGCAACCTTCATAATAAGGTAAAAAAAAAAACCAAAACTATTTGAAATGCATAGAGAAACATATGCATACAATAAACACAAAAACAAACAAAACTGTGTTTACCTTAGTTATCAACTTGGACTGATTTTCGAGCCTAGCGTTGGCATACTTCTCAACTTGTTCGAGAAGATTGTCAGTAATTTTATGCTTTGAACGATAAGATATGTTCCAGACTTTGGAGAAGAAGAAATGACTCGACCTACAAAACCAGCTTGATTGATTTTAACAACACCAACCAAATTTCAATAAATCAGGAGAAAATGAATGAGAATATTACCTCATTCTATTCCAGTTTCCTCTCTGAGCTTCGATTACAATCACACTTCTCAATCTTCTACCAGCAAAACACTGAACATTTAAAAAATAAAAAATAATAATAATCAGAGATACGTTGTTGTCCGAAGAAGCTCAAATCCTAAAATACAGACGAAGTACCATGCCACAGGGCTGCACTAAGGATAGAGTCACTGCCGCCATTGGAGATCAAAACATGTCTTTGCCTGAAGAATTCTTACATCCAAAGTCCGAAAACCGTTTCTGAGGCTTAATCAGTAAGCCTCAGACATACAATTCAAAATCGATCGATAATTGAAGAATTAGAAATTGGGAAAGGCTCTTTAAGAACACGAATCGAGTTTGAAGTTTGAGTCTTGGACAGCTTTGAGAGAGCGAGAGAGGAAACTTAAGGGTTTCTCAATTTGTCTTAAATTTTCTTCATTTTAATTTGACTTAAATTAATTTTGAGTTTTACATATACTGTATATGGCAGATTTTATGGTGTCCGTGTCTCCTTAATTTGATCGATTCTTATTCCAGTTTAAAATTATTGTAAAAATGGTTTTAAGAGTAAAATATATGAATTTCAAGTTCCAAGAGAAACCATTACACACGAGATTCCAGCCAATATGAGAAGAGTAGAGCAAGAACAATGAAGAAGAGAGTTGAGTGAAAAACTCAAGAGAGACATGATACAACAAGACGCAGAACAATCAATGGTTTGCTGCTAAACAACTTGAGAATCAATATTTCACTAAGAGACTACAGAGGAGACGCCGACACATCTCGAAGCACATATACTATCACTCTTCATTAGACATGCAGACCGTTTTACCGGAGTTCCTGCTTTGTCTACTCGTATTGTCTTCTTCTGTGATGATAACCCTGTCGCTGTGTTTGGAGTCTGTGGAGGTGTTACCACCACTAAAGACGATGATGGTTGGGCATGAACCGAATCAGAGCCCTCGTCCTCTGATGAGCATACCCGTTCTCTGTGCGCAGAATTTAAACAAACTCAAACATGTTATGTTATGGCCTGATACGCTTAAAATCATGGTGGTGGTTTAGTTTCAAGAAGTAACTCACCTCGGGAGTGAAGTGTACTTTCTCTGATGTGGCGGGGAGTTATGTTCCTCTTCATCGTCGTTGTGTTCTTCGAGTCGGGCAAACTCTTGTTTGAACTGATCCACTCCGCTGGATGTCGAAATCGGTTCACACAAATCAGACATGATTTCTTTTTCTATGAAGAACCAAGTTTGTTGGGAAAATAAAATCAAACCTCGGATATAGAAAATGAGAGTTGATGTTCTCTTCTCCTTGTAGATACTCTTGCAGCATCTGTGGATGATACTCCAAAATCTGTTTCATTTCCAGAAAGAGAACAAAAGGAGTTGAAGAGATTCCTATAACTCAATACCATATTTCAGTCTCTTAAGTCTCAAGCATTTGATTCCTTGACGGTTTTTATTTACCTCTCTGTACATGAGCTCCCTCACATCATCCCGAGTCAATTTCCTTCTTTCAAACTCAAACTCGAGTTTCGAGATAGGTTGCCTCGAGGGTTCGTAGTCCACATTTGCCAATCCTTGAAAATACGGATCAGCTAATGCCTGCGAAAAGAAGAAAACAAAAAGCATCAAGAACCATGAAAATGATGGAAGTACAGGGGAAAAAAATAACCAAAATTTCAGTGTTTATTCCTCTTACCTCTTCAGCAGAGGGACGGTCCTTTGGGTCAAAAGCGATCAAACGCTGAAGCAACTTCAGCGCCACAGGATCGATATTGGGGAATTTATGGGTGAAAGGAACAGGATCCTTTCGTCTCATGTTACCCAAATACTTTCTAGCCTTCTCATTCCGAATCTACAGTTTCATTATAAACAACTTGATGACAAAGCTAAAAAACACTTGCATCCAAAGCAAGTATATCTGGGAGAGAGAAGCCTCTGTATTGCGAGTTAGTTAGCTTCCGGGAAAAATAAGAACAAAACAAACCCTGGATAGAGTTACGGGCGACGGAGTTCCAAGCAGATCAGTGACGAGTTCTAGCTGGTGCACAACGTTTTTGCCAGGAAACAAGGGTTTTCCAGTAAGCATCTCTGCAAATATGCAGCCAACGCTCCACATGTCAATCGCCGGCGTGTACTGCACAACCATACCAATTCCATAAGCTCACAGATCAAATTATCTACATGTATTTGGAAACGGAACAAGAAATAAGGATTCCAGAATTTACGTTAGAGTAGAAAGAACCACAGAGCTCTGGAGCACGATACCATCTTGTAGCAACGTAGTCCTTACAAAAGAACATGACAAGATTGGTTACTTAGCAAAAAGTACTGTATCGTTTGAAATCGAATGCCTTACGACATACCTCTCTGTTAAAGAACAAGAAACTAAACTTCATATGCATATTAGAATAGTTCTATTTTTTTCAAGAAGTATTGAACCATTTGAAACCAAATGCATTACGACATACCTCTCTGTTTAAGGACAACAAACCTCTTTGTTTAAGAACAACAAACTAACTTAGTAGTATGCTTATCAGAATTTATTTCAACAAGTTATGAATTGACAACTCTGAAAGAGATGAATAGAAAGAGTTACATACAGTCCAGAAGACAGCAGAAGGGGAATCAGTGAAGGAGACACGAGCAAGTCCTAAATCACAGATCTTGATTTTGCAATCAGCATTAGCAAGGATGTTCTTAGGCTTCAGATCTCTATGGAAAACATGCGCTATAAGACACACAACAACAAAAAGGGAGCCAAAAGATGATAAGAACAAGAGTTGAAAGTAAACAAAAAAAACATTCAATTCAGAGGAAACTGTAAGAGCTAAAAAAGAGACAGTTTTTTGAGAGAGGGAAACCAAGAAACCTTACCTGAGTGCATGAATTTTAAGCCACGAAGAAGTTGGTACAAGAAGAATTGATGATGCTGAGGAGTGAGGTCGTCATTTACCTTAAGGACGTGGTGAAGATCTGACTCCATCAACTCAAAAACTACATATATATCTTTGAATTCCTTGCGACAAGGAGGCAGCATTATATGTTTGATCTCTACAATATCAGGATGTCGAAGAAGCCTGAGAAGCTTGATCTCTCTGAGGATCCGAATAGCATCTGAAACATGTTCAAAGACATTGGTCATCTTCTTGATGGCTACTTTGCCACCTGTGTGTGGACATTCAGCAGAAGCAACAACTCCATAGCTTCCTTTGCCCACCACTTCTTGGATCTGATATTGGCTTGCTTCACCATACTCCGTGAAAAACTCTTTCTCCAACATCTGTTTAACAAACAAACAACATTTCCATCATATTCATGAACCAAAAAGAAAAAAAAAACCCAGAAATGATCTAAAGTTGTTAACTTTGCTTTGAAACCCTAAATGCTCTTTCAGCTCTCAAATTTTTCAGATCCAATTTTAAAACCATAAGGACAAACCCAGAAACAACCGATCCTGAGTAATCTCTAAATCGATTGCTGTGATTCAGCGAAACATCCACAAGGAATAACCCTAATTGTACCCAAAAAAAAAAAAGGGACAGACCTTTGAGATGATAATCTTGGAGCAGAAAGAGAAAGTAAAATTCCACGAAGCTGCAACGAAGAGGATGGCTATGTCTGCAATTCAAAGCACGGCCACACGCTATATTATATATAACCAACCTATGAATCGCATCAAGACAAAACAGCTCATTTTCTATAGATTGATTGATTACTCCATTTTAAACACCTTTTTAATAATGAGATTTTACCTTTAAAATAAGACAGGAAATTATAAATTGTCTGAACGCGTTTTAAATAAAGAAATAAATACCTAAAAAGTTTCCCAAATTTTTTTTAAAGTTAGATAAAACAAACAAACAATATCCTGAAATACGCTGACAGGGAAATGATGAAGGATTAAAAATCAGAAATGAGCTGAATTCACTGTTGAACAAACAAAAAAACACACAAATGGAATAATAAGAATAGGGAAGAAAAGTGAAGCAGAAGCGGATTAAATTAATTCCTAAAAATGTGAGCCATACCTTATCTTATCTTTCTTTCCCAAATTTCACGGAATTATTCATTCAACAGAAACGGAGAGACAAGGATAA